>OX393550.1:14807133-14897133 GCA_947650365.1 Chamaelirium japonicum | reverse complement strand
CTATATCTGTGCAGGATCTGGTTGTGGTCCTGCTGTATCGGAGCTGGGCAAGCGCACCAGGCCTCAGATACTTGTTTCGCGAGTTCCTTAATCGCTTCTTTTGTTTGAATGCCATGGATTCAGGACTCATATGAGGGAATTCTTTTTCCCCAAATATATTAGACAGGTATTGCAAGCCTCTATTCTCTCGTCTTCTTTTCTCCCATTCTTGCTCTAGAACTTCAATTCAATGATATACTGATATCAGGAAACTAAAAAGAGCAACTGATACTCTCTAAAAGTATATCAAAGGAAACTTAAACGTATAAAATCAACCAATATATTGAGTTCTCATAAGACTCATAACATCAAGATGAAAATACACCATTCTTAGAGAAAATAATACAAACGATCACCAAACCCCGTCTTTAGATTTAGATCAATGTTTTAAGAGAAATTTTACATGATTATACCCAAGAAAGGAACTCATCTAATCAACAAAATTAAATCAAACCTCCGGTAATCTAGTTTGATTTTTTTTAAAAACAGTGTATCCAATCATATCATCGAAAAAGGCTACAGTTCTCTTATTAACCATGTTTCCGAAATAGCAACGCACTTCCTCTTAGGGTCTATTTTTTGGGCAGAAATCAATCCACTTCCGCAAGAACCTATCCTTTTCCATCTATTTTTGGTTGTTCTTTTGAGTGGAAATCAATCCACTTAAGTGAGTGGAAATGAAACAATTTCACCAAACATTGTAAATGATGTCCGACCTATTTAGAGAGGAAATGATATGAACAGAAACTTCAGTGAGTAAAAATGAGATCAATGGACCTGATTTTCCCAAACATATTTTCATGCTTAATTTCATTAGCCAAAAGAACAAATAAGTTGGAAGTGAATGGCAATGAGATTTCAATGGAAACAAAAGTCAATGAAAACCATTTTCATTTCCACTAACTTAAGGAAATAAAAAGAACAGACCCTTAAGAAAAATGTACCACTTTATAGAATCAAAAGATCAGTACTCACAATCCAGTGTTCTGTTGCTTCAGCTCCCTTTCAAGCTGCTCAAATCAACCCTGCTGATGGTCCTCATCTGCCACTCTTGATGTTTGATCTCATATCAGCTAATCTATTGTTATTATTTGTTGGTCTTTTGGGTATGCATACACACTTTTTAACAAAGAAAACAAAAAAATATTGTTCATGTTCTTAACTCTTAAATGAAGATTTCCTGATTTTCCTAACACCACCAAGCAATAAAATATCAGTAAACACCATTTATTTCTACTGTTCGTGCTTTTATGGATTCATAATAAATCAAGCATGACCCCCATGTGATACAGTTACTCCATATAGTTGCAATGCAAACAACCAACAATGTGATGGGATCGAAACCAGCACATTCTTTTATCTTACATTAGCTACTCTTGGGCTATTCTATTTTGGGCTTCTTTGGGTATGCATTAACATTTTTCTAGGAATAAAACTATCGGTTTCGCTGTCAAAGGCAGCCGCTGCAGCGCCAACGCTGCCGAAGGCGGTCGAGTGTGTGTGTGTGTGTTGCCGCCAAAGGCGACCGTCCAAGTGCCTACAGGCAAGGGCATTTCTAGTGTGTCTATATATTGATGTTTTTAGCACTTAAATAAAGATTATCTTTTTTTTTCTAACAACACCTAGCAATAATACAACATTAAATAAAAAGCCCTTTTATTTCCATTTTTATGATTTAATGAATTCAGAATAAATGAAGCATGACCCACAATGTGATACAGTTCCTCTGAAGGGTTGCAATGAACACCTATCAATTCACTTTAAATACCCAGATGAACAAAACACACAAGAAAATCAAGAATGGAATGTTGAGGTTGATCAGAGATTCACCTGATGGCAAAAAAAAATTAAAAAATTGTGAGAATGATCAGAGAAGCAAAACTTACAGGATAAACAGCTCTCGAATCCCAGCTACATCCCTTCTCCCGCTGCAATCAAATAGAACAGAGCCAGACCAAAAATTAGGCGAAAACCTCTCAAAATATTTAGAAAAAAAATGCAAAAAAAAAAAGGGAAAACCTTCATCGAGAACCAATCGGAGAGGAAATCGAGGTGTTGGAGAAAAATAAACAACCCAGAAAACCCAAATCTGGAGGAGAGAGAGAGGGGGGGGGGGGGGGGGGGGGGGGGAGGGGGAGCAAGAGGGAGAGAGAGAGAGAGAAGGGGGGGGGGGGAGCAAGAGAGAGAATGAGAGAGGCGGGGCCTGTTACCCTTTTTTGAATCGCAAACGACTGCCCGCCAAATTTTTCAACAACAGTTTGCGCTTTTGTAGGGGGGGAACCAAAAGGCGGGAAATTGAAAAATAGGAAAAATGAAGGGAGAAAAAAGCGTAACCGACAGACACGAGGATACGGGATCTAGCGATGGTGACCTGGGCGCGTACGCGGCGCTCCACTATTGGCGGTAGCCAGATCACGGGCCCGAAGAGCGGGGCCGCGAGGTTGGGGGGCCCGCAGCTGGCACGACGTTCGTCCAGATCGGACGGCGGAGGGCGCGGAAACGGGTACGAGATACGGAAGGTGGTAGGAGTCGTGGGCGGACCTCGTGGGGATTAGGTTTGTTTATTCAAAATCCCAACAGTTATTGACTCACTAGTGCATGCCCGTGCCTATGGAACACTACAGCGGGCCGTCTTTGGCGACAACACATTTGTCGGCACTGCAGCAGGCTGTTTTTGGTGGCAACACACCTGAACGCCTTCGGCAACAAAACACTTTCGACGACAACACCGGCATTTATAGGGACACCCATTTCCTCGCCCGTGTCGATTGGCACGAAGCGAGCGCCTTCAGCGCGACCAACTCCCCCTCCCCCTATAATTGATTAATGACAATTGTCTCTATTTGAACAGATTCCTCGAGATCGACCCGATGTTTTGGGGCAGTCGAAATTTCAACATTTGGGTTTATAACCGTTGATGCGAACAACGATCAGGGGATGAATGGTCAGGTTTAAATGGCCTGAGATTTTAGGGGTTTAGTGCAGTTTAAATAGTTCACGAGGGAGTTGGTTGACGGGGAAATATAGATCGTGCATTGATTTTTGAACGAATGGATGGGGAACAGAGATTGTGCGTTGATTTTTGAACGAATTGTTAGATCTATTCAGTTCATTTTTGTCCAGTCAGCTTCCGTTTTGTCTAGTCAGCACAAAATCGACGTGTCATGTTATATATATTGAGGGTAAATTTAGGGGTGGCAACGGGTTGGATTCGGATGGGACCCTACTCCTATGCGGATCTAATATCTATATCAATTTGGGTCCGGTTTTGGGTTTGGGTTCGGGTTTGGGTTCGGATATCTAATGTGTATAATTTGCACCTCCACCGATCGATAAGGACACCCGACTTTAAAAAAAAAAAGGTGTTAATATTTGTATTGCATTATTCCATAAGCACAACTAGACTTAAAAATAGCCAAATATACGTGTCCCTTGGTCATTTCCTATCTCTCATCGCACATTGTGGGGGTGCTGGTTGCCATCGACGGACGACGCCTACCTCCATCGACACTATCGTCGATGCACTCCGTCACCTCAGCCTCCTTCCTCTTCCTCTTCCTCTTCCTCATTCCTCCTTCCTTCTTATCGGAATCCTTCTCCTAGATCCTTCCTTCTTCCTGGAACCCTACACGGTGGTTAGGGTTCTGGCAAGAATGAAGGAGAAAGAGGAGGATTAAGAAAAAGGCGGCAACAAGCTGTCAACGAATGCATGCGGCGGTGGCGACATGCAATCCCTCCAGCGCTGTGTTTGCAGTGGTACTTAGAGAATGGTCATGGGATACATCAGGTATTTTTTTTCTTGTTCAGTTTGGTTATGCTTGGAGAATATCGTGCTGAAAATATTAACACCCAAGATAGAAAATGAACGACGGATCCTTGAAGCCTCCCTAACCTTCTGATAAGGTCATCATCATTGATGCTACTACTCCCATACACTTCACTGTCACCCAGGTCATTTGTAGGTCCTGATGGTGCCAAAATGTTCACCAACTCGTTGTCCACATGGCCATAATGGGAGGTGACGCATGGAAACATCAGGGTCCCCATGGGGGGTCGTCCTCACCTTTGGATGCACCTTGAGCGCCCTCGATCGACCGAAGGGGCGACCTTGGGTAGCCAAAGACAAAGCCCTCCCCCCTCCTCGGGGTTGAGCTCGAGATTCAAGGTCAACCCTGATTTTTGGGTAAGCAGCATCGTGACCAGAGTATATCTTGGATTTCAAAGAACACTCCCAAAGAAGCCACCCTCTACCTTCACAACCACCTTGCATGAGTTAAGTTTGCACACGAGATGGCCCCTTTGAAGGACCAAGGAGTACTTGAGAAGATTCAACCATCTCAGATGCCGAGCCTGCACGCGTCTCCCTTAGAGATCAAACTGCACGCGATCGGCTCTCCCGCAGCCCGCTCTATGAGTCAGCTCGCACGCGGCTTCCTTAGAGATCAGACCGCACGCGATCAGCTCACATGCAAGGTGCCATCCTTGGGGAATCAAATAACACTTTAGAAGATTCAGCACTCACAGCTCACCTGGGAGCTCACCCTGACCGCACGTGATCGGCTCGCGTGCGAAAGAGGTCGCCCCTAGCTAACGCCCACAGCTCGCTTGGGAGCTGGCCCTGACCGTATGCGATCGGCTCGCACACGGAAGAGGTCGCCCCTGGCTAACGCCCACAGCTCGCCTGAGAGCTCGCCCTGACCGCACGCGATTGGCTCGCACGCAGAAGAGACCGTCCCTGGCTAACGCCCATAGCTCTCTCAGGAGCTCGCCCTGACCACATGCGATCAGCTCGCACACGAAAGAGGTCGTCTCTAGCTAATGCCCATAGCTCGCCCGGGAGCTCGCCCTGACCGCACGCGATTGGCTCACGCACGGAAGAGGTCGCCCCTGGCGTAGTTTAAATAACCTCTCAGAAAATTCAACGCCCACAGCTCGCCCAGTTAGATAGCTCGCGATTGGCTCACCCAGGAGCTCGCCCAATTACGTAACAACAAAAGAGTTCGCCTACTTGCCCGCGAGGGTCACCTACAGTAAGGCGGTAACAAATCGACAGATGTCACCACTCCCTTGGAACTACATGGACAATTGCGAGCTACATTCGCCGGCCAAGGTCGGTCTAGAACGCCTCATACTAGAGCCTTCCAGAACGTCCACCTGGCCTAGACCGCCACCACCTGGCAAGCTAAATGACAAAGGCCATTAAAGGGCCCATATGGGCTGGCATGTGAAGATGTAGACCTTTATAGACCTTTTGCAGCCATTTGCAAAAGGTCTATAAAGGTACGATCCCTGGCTTCAAAGTACAGATTCGAAATTCTGAGACCCAGACATTTTCTTACTTCTAAATCTCATCCCTTTCGAATCATCACTGATTTGAGCGTCAAAGGGTCTGGGCTCCTCACGGAGCTAGTCGTACTCACGTTTTCCTTACCTTGCAGGTCAAGCACCTCACCAGCGAGATTTTCCCCTCAACAGGTCCCATGCAACCGACTATTGTCGATTCTCCTCCTCCTCCTCCACCTTCCCTTCTTCTTCCTTTTTTGCCCCTTTCTTTCACTTCCTTCCCCTCCTCCCTCCCCCCTCTTCTCTTCCTCTTCCTCTTCCTCCTCCTTTCATTATCCTCTCTTCTCTCACCTACTACATCATCCCCACCAAATCCCTAACCCCGTTGGAGACATGTCAGTCATGATCAACCAACATATACACATTTTCAGTGATGTTAGGATTTCGGTAAGGAGGAAGGAGGAGGAAGAAGAAGAAGGGGCGAGAAGGAGCATGAGGACAAGGAAGGAGGAAGAATAAAAGGGAGGAGGAGGAAAGGGAGATGTTGCGGCGACAAATTAGAGTAAGGAGGACGGGAGGAAGAAGGAAGAGGTGGCTGTTTAGAGTAGGCTGCCATCGTCAAAAGGGTATCCCTATAAAATCACTAGCTCGGATGTCGGCGCCCGACCATATATATCAATCTGGGACCTTTTGTCGATCGGTGGGGTGCAGATAGCAACACCTTGTCTAAAATAATTATGCTACAATGGATTGTTATTATTCATAAGTTTTAGTATGGCATGAATATAGAAAGAATTTGGGTATATTACAATAAGTTTAGAGTCTAACCGTATTAATAGTGATATACACAAGTGAATGAGACAATCGGGCTATCGAACATGGATATTGTTGGGATCTGAGTCTTTGGTGGATATCATACACGGACCCCATCGTTGCACACACACCACGGCAATCCGTCGGATGTAACCGGAAGTGTCAAGCTATGGATCGAGAAACAAGAGCCCTGCAGATATTAAGCCGAAGAACCGACATAGAGAATAAAAAACAACACACAACAGTACGAACTATTGAATATCACCAGCAATCAAGGATTGGGTTATCACAATCAAGAGAAAATACATATTGGTCACCGTTTGTCAAACCCTAGCAAACCCTCTTGCCGATCTGTCTCACTAAACACACCCACAAAATAGAGAACCTGCCTAAGGGATACAGAGTTACCGGAGGATACACCAATAGATGAAATCCCCAAAGTAGAACCTAGGTAGACGCACCGAAGAACTAAGAAGATGATCCCTACACCATATCACCTTTCTTCTTCCTTCCTCCTATGTCTCTTCTTTTTGTCTCTTCCTTCCTTCCTCTCTCTCTCTCTCTCTTCTCTTGTTACGACAAACCCTAGACCGGGCTTTCCTTCTCTCTCCATCCTTCAATTGGCTCTCTCAACCCTCTATCGAAAAGCCATACTCCACTATGTCACCATTCCCTTGAGCACACAAAGAGCCCAAGGGGAGCACCGCGTCGGTGTCCCTTCCGGATCCTTTCTTCCTCCCGTGAACATTCTTCTTCTTTGAAGACAATCTCGAGCACCACGTTGCCGTCGACGACGATTCCCTTGCTTCGATCACAAACCTTAGCCACACCTCTCCTCCATATATAGGAGAGAAAACGTATGTAAAAGGATTCCCAAAATGATCCGAAAAAGCTGCCCAAACTGTGACGTAACCCATGCCAGCATGGCCCGATTCGCCGCAAACCTGCTCATATTTCGCCCGGATGAGCCCAAAATTTGCCTGGACGAAATTTCATGTTGGTTGCTATTTGGGCCTGATTTTAGTAGCCTAAAATCTAACATATATTGGTAGACCCAGACCCATACTCGAAATTGATCGGGTAGAGTACATGTATACCCACCCTACCCGAACAAGATTTCGGGTACAAATCTATAATTTCGGTCGGTCCAAAGGTATCTAATATTTGTGGTCTAAATTTAAATTGAACAAATAAAAATTTATTAAAGAAATTAAAATAGAGAGATTAGGATGAGAGTTTTTGTTCATAATGATGGATTATGAATAAAAAATCTTGTATTAGTTACTATGAACACTGATTAAAATGGTAGTAACCGTAGTATTGTCTCGAAAGCTCTAGATGGGTCCACCATCCTGTTTGTTCAATGGACGGATGTGATGACGTGATGGAGGAGAACACTGGGGTTTGCCTCGGATTCCACTGCCACCGCACATGAAACACGGATCGGGGGTACACGACTCCGTGTGTTCACACGTGGGGAACTGGATACAATATCAGACTGTCGCGCGGGAGGGTGTCGGTGATAATGGAATCCTATGGTTTTTGCTTTTCGCGGTCGGAGGACAGGGTGCTAAGAGCATCTCCAACGGGCTCCGAACAAGGAGCACCTCCGAAGCATGTGGGGCCTGTTTTTTGCTGCCATCACATTGAAAACCTCCTAGTTGAGAGGTTCAGCTCCAATGGCCTCCGAACTGGATATCCTAGCAGTTTTGCACCAAACACCCTATCTATTTACAAGTTATCCAAACTCTCCAAATTTACTCCAAACCGCTCCCACCTTCTTTTTTTTTTTTCCACGCATCAATTTAAATATTAAAAAAAAATTAAAAATTATAAAAAATATATAAATAGCGTATTAAAAAATATATAATACTTTTAACGGCTATATTTATATATGTTGGGTATGATCCGCGACGCGGCTCACGTTTCCACCATCAACAGCTACACTTCTATCTGTCGGGCACGACCTACGAATCGACACATATTCCAAAAACCAAATAGATAGATTTCTATCTATTGGACACGATCTGCGAGATGACACACATTTTAAGGAATAAACCTATAAATTTCTATCCGTTGGGCACGATATGAGAGGTGGCTCGTATTTAAGAGCCAAACTGATATATTTATATCCGTTGGGCACGACATGCGAGGTGGCACGCATTACCACCACCAACAGATAGATATTTATCCGTTGAAATTTTTTTAATATAAAAATATCGCTTCTCTCATCACACCATCACACATCCATACTTTGTTCAACCCATCCACTCTCCAGACACCATGTTCGGTTTGAGCCCCACCGACAACACGTCGAGCAGCAGCGACGATAGCTCCACCCTTAGAATGTTATTTCTTATGGGAGCCACCGCGTGCAAGGAAGAGCAGTAAGCTGAAAGTTTACACCGATGTAGAAGACGTGGCTCCGTACCAGGCCACGTCGTGCTTGATCGTAGTAGACTGGAAGGTCATGATCGGCTATTCCAAAATTACTTCGCCGATCAGTCAATTTACCTTCCTTACCAGTTCCGGCGGAGATTCAGGATGAGTTGTCCTCTCTTCCTACGGATCCACGACGCAGTCGTGAACCACGACAACTACTTTGTTCAAAATAAGGACAATGCTAGAAAATTAGGACTATCCAGGCTTCAAAAGATTACCGCTGCTATGCAGATGCTCGTGTATGGAGCATTGCCAATTCCGTGGACGACTACGTTCGGATCAGAGAAAGTACTTTGATCGAGAGCTTGCAGAGGTTTGTTCGAGCGGTTATCAACATCTTTGGGGAGGAGTATCTTCGTTCACCCAATAACGAAGATGTTGCATGACTCCTCGCAGAAGGTGAACAACGAGGGTTTTCAGGCATGCTCAGAAGCATTGATTGCATGCATTGAAAGTGGAAGAACTACCCAACAGCCTGACAAGGTATATACACTGGCCATATTCACGAGCCAACAATTATTTTAAAGGCTATAGCTAGCAAAGATCTACGGATCTGGCACTCCTTCTTCGGGATGCCAGGATCGCACAATGACATCAACATCCTCGATCGTTCACTGGTCTTCAGGCAACTTGCAGAGGGAAGAGATGGCCCATGTAATTTTACAATCAACGGCCATGACTATAATATGGGATACTATCTCGCCGATGGGATTTACCCCTCCTGGTTAACATTAGTGAAGACCATTGTGGACGCGGAAAAAAGCGCGGGTCGTCTTTATTGCGAATCACACGAGATTACAATTGTGGCCGGGACCCGGGTTGCTCGGGTGTAGCGAGTCCGGGTTGCGGCGAGTTTTGATCAGGGGATTGTGGGAAAGATCTTCTGGGGGATCCCTTTGATCCGCGTCTCCACGTGGTGTTCGTGCGAGAGCTCTGAAGGGGCTGCCCAGGACAAGGGTTTTACAGGGAGAGGGTTTTGGAGAGGCTAAGGAATGTCCACCGTTGCTTTGTCCCTTCCGTGCTTCGCGCTTTCTCGGCTAGGGGGTTTTCGGCTTCGTTCCTCGGTCTTCGCGTCTTCCTCGTTCCTTGCTTGACCTCGGTGTCCTTGATCGTCGGTTCGCGGCGTCGATCGAGATTTTGGCGTCGGCTTTGGCTTTGGCTTTTTGGCTTTGGCTTGGCTCCGGCGTGGCTCTGGCTTTTGCTTTGCTTCGGCGCTTGCACTTGGACGTAGCTGGGAGAGACTTGCGATGCTTTCGTTCTTCCGGACTTCGAGTCGTATCGGCTAGAACGTGCGGTGCTTTTGCTCGTGGCCGGCGTAGTCGCTTGGCTTTGGCACTTGCTTTGCTTTGGCGCGGGCTTTACTGGGGCTTTACTTTGGTTTCTTGCGTTGCTTTAGCTTTGGCGTCTACTCGATCTTCTTCTTCGAACGACGTGGGCTACTCCTCCGGTGCTTCGACGGTTTGCGTGTCGACTGGACTTCTCTTCTTCTCCGGGCTTCTTTGGCGTGATCGGGGTCGAAGAATGCTTTTGAAGATGGTAGGGGTAGCACCGATCTCCGTGCGACGGTTGTAGCGTCGGCTTTTGTTGATGAAGACGACGGGGTAGTGACGCTTCAGATGATCTGTTCCAGCCTTTCTTCTTCGTGGATGGTCCAGATGTTTGTCGAAGACGACGGGGTGATGACGCTTCGCTTCTCTCCTCCGGGCTTTGGGGCTTGATCGGGATCGAGGACTTGTTGGAGACGACGGGGTAGTGCCGCTCCTCTTCTTCTCCGGGCTTTTGGGCTTGATCGGAGTCGAAGCTTGTTGGAGACGACGGGGTAGTGCCGCTCCTCTTCTTCTCCGGGCTTTTGGGCTTGATCGGAGTCGAAGCTTGTTGGAGACGACGGGGTAGTGCCGCTCCTCTTCTTCTCCGGGCTTTTGGGCTTGATCGGAGTCGAAGCTTGTTGGAGACGACGGGGTAGTGCCGCTCCTCTTCTTCTCCGGCCTTTGCTTCTGGCGTCCTCGGAGTCGAAGGGTTCTTCTTCTCCGAGCTTTCTTCTTCGTGAACGGAGTCGAAGGGGTGATCTTCGTGCGCAAGGGCCTTCACGTTGATGAGGACTTTCAGTAAGCCGATCCCTCGGGACAGGCTTGACTGTGCCTCGTGAAGCCTTGGGTCGATGAAGAAGCGTGCTTTCTTCTGCAGAGCTCTGGCGCTTCGTCTTCAATTTCTCGACCATTTTTTCCTTCCCCCACCCCCTCTATTTATAGGCAAAGAGGTGGGGAGAGAGATATGGGAACTTTTTAATTTTAAATCCTTTTTGTATCTCTCTCATAATTACCCGGATTTTATTCATCCATTGATGAGGGGAATAACATTTAGTTGTTTTCCTTTTCTGGCGGGTGCAATTATGGCTGGATTTTGCGCACGAAATCGATGGCGATCGGGCGCTTCGTCTTGTGCGTCGGATCGAGGGATCGGCGCAGATCCGCGTGTGTGCAGACGTCATACGCTACCTCCCCCCGCGCATGGCGGTATTTCTTTCCTTTTCTTTCTTTTCTTTCCTTTTCTTTTCTTTCCTTTTCTTTTCTTTCCTTTCTTTTCTTTCCTTTTTCTTTTCTTTCTTTTCTTTTCTTTCCTTTTCTTCCCTTTCCTTGCAGGACCGGCCGGCCCCTCCATGGGGTTCGGGTCCTACTAGGGCCGGCCCCATGTGGCTCGGGTCCTAGTAGGGGTCGGCCCCATGGGGTTCGGACCCTAGTAGGGGCCGGCCCCCCTTGACGTATGGGGTCCGCTCCTCTTTGCTAGGTGCGAGTCGGGTCCGGGTCCGCATCGGTGCGCGCGAGTCGGGTCCGCGTGTCGGGTTTGCATCCGCGTTGGTGCGCGCGAGTCGGGTCCGCGTGTCGGGTTTGCATCCGCGTCGGCACACGTAAGTCGGGTTCGGGTCCGACGAAATTCGTGTGTCTACAAATGCCCCCTCAAGGACGAGTGCGTCGTTGAGAGCGTGTCGGGTTTGGACACGTAGGAATCGTAGAGCGCTTGTCCTTGATTCCTTTTGTGGGCGGGGTTGGAGGAGCGCGGCTGAGGTGCGAGTTGCCTTCGCCGCCTCTCTCTTCCTTTTGTGGGCGGGGTTGGAGGAGCGCGGCTGAGTACAGCAGTAGCGACGGTGGCTGGCTACGGCGCGCGCGAAGGCCAGGGTGCCGTGGCGGCGGTGGCTCGCGGAGGCAGCAGCAGCAGGCGATGGCCGAGCGGCGCACGGGTTGCGGTGCGGGTGCCAGTGGCTCGCGGACCCTTCCTTTTCTCTCCTTCCTTTTCCTTCTTTTCCTTTCTTTTTTTTTTCTTTCCTTTTCCTTTCTTTTCTTCTTTTTTTTTTTTTTTCTTTTCTTTTCTTTCTTTCTGCTTCTGCTTCTGGTTCTGGTATACGGGGGCAACGGCAGCGGCTGCTGGCTGTAGTGCGCACGGAGGCCGGGTAGGGGCACAGCAGCGGCGTTGGCGGTCGGAGCGGCGACCGAGCGCAGGGCCAGTGGCGGCCGGGGGCGTGCGCGCGAGGGTGGTACGTAGGCGGGGCGAGTCGGGCTCGGGGCCAGCAGCGGGCAGCGCGCGGTGGTGTTCGGAGCCAGCGGCGGCCGGGGCTGTGCGGGTCCGCCGTCGGACGGGCGCAGCGGGGTGGCGGCGGCTGGGCGCGGGGCCAACGGCGGGCGGCGCGCCGGCGCGGGTGCGGGCGGGCGACGTGCGGTCGCCGGGCGCGGGTTTCAGCGGCGGGCGGCGCGCAACGGTGGCCTTTGGCGCAGGTTTCAGCGGCGGGCGGCGCGCAGCGGTGGCCCCGGGCGCGGGCGCCGACCCCGGTCGTATAGGAGATGAAGGAGGGAGCGGCTGGGGGCCCCCCCTTCTCTTTGCTGTTGGCTTACCATTGGGGAAAGGGGTGCAGGCCCCGCCCCACTTTGCTCTTCTCCTCTTTTTTTTTTTTTTTTTTTTTGTGTGTCGGGCACTGATTGGGGAGAGGGGACGCGGTGGCAACAATGGCGTCTCCAGCTTGATCGCGCTCCGAGTCAAACAGCCTCCGACTGAATCGGAGAAGGAGGGGGGCTGTGGGTCCCCTTCTCCCATTTTGGCTTGTGACGAGCGGCTCCCTCCCATGCGTGGGTTTGGATTAGACAGGAGGGTGGCTGTATCCTTTTCTTTTTCTTTTTTTTTTTTGTGGAAAGCTGGAGCTTGGAGACCGTCGTCGGAAGAGTGCTGCCTGGGGTTGCACGAGACTTGCTCCGTCTTTCCGGTGTCGCCTCTTTCGTCGACGGCGGCGGCGATGGTGCGCGTCGCTTGAAGACGAAGGCTTCCGTCGGCTTGGAGACGAAGGCTTCTTCGATGCTTGGAGACCGTCGGCGGAAGAGTGCTGCCTGGGGTTGCACGAGACTTGCTCCGTCTTCCTGGTGTCGCCTCTTTCGTCGACGGCGGCGGCGATGGTGTGCGTCGCTTGAAGACGAAGGCTTCTGTCGGCTTGGAGACGAAGGCTTCTTCGATGCTTGGAGACCGTCGGCGGAAGAGTGCTGCCTGGGGTTGCGCGAGACTCGCTCCGTCTTCTCGGTGTTGCCTCTTTCGTCGACGGCGGCGGCGATGGTGTGCGACGCTTGAAGACGAAGGCTTCCGTCGGCTTGGAGACGAAGGCTTCTTCGATGCTTGGAGACCGTCGACGGAAGAGTGCTGCCTAGGGTTGCACGAGACTTGCTCCGTCTTCCCGGTTTCGCTTCTTTCGTCGACGGCGGCGGCGATGGTGCGCGTCGCTTGAAGACGAAGGCTTTCGTCGGCTTGGAGACGAAGGCTTCTTCGATGCTTGGGGACCGTCGGCGGGAGAGTGCTGCCTGGGGTTGCACGAGACTTGCTCCGTCTTCCCGGTGTCGCCTCTTTCGTCAACGGCGGCGGCGATGGTGCGCGGCGCTTGAAGACGAAGGCTTCCGTCGGCTTGGAGACGAAGGCTTCTTCGATGGCTTGGAGACGAAGGCCCTCCTGGCGGCTTGAAGACGAAGGATTCTTCGACGGCTCGCGAAGACGAAAGCTTCAGTCTTTACGGCGAAGCATTCTTCGGCGGCTTGGAGCTGAAAGATTCTTCAGCGGAGTGTTATCGTCTTCTTGGTGCGGGAGCATAATGACAACGGCACGGCAAAAAGGCGAAGCCGAGTGTGGTGGCAATCGCCTGGCGCGAGGATGAGTCGGAGGCGTTGAAGGCCAGGGAAGGTGGCTCCTCTTTTTTTTTTTTTTTTTTTTCGGAATTGACTTTACCTCTCGATCGGTCTTGCACTTTTCATATCCTTGCAAGATTCGTCCCCCTGAGTACCTTCCGAAGGCTGGCTAGATTATTGATGAGGTCAACCGCGGGTTTAGAGTTACTAGCGAGGTTGCACCTTTCTGGTAGCAATGTCAGCTTGAAGGACACCGAGATGGGCGTTCTGAAGAGGATGACGAGGCCACGAGCATCAACAAGGAGTAGACTGCTTTGGTTGTCTTTTGCTTGTCGATGTTGACCTTGATGACAGCTCCAGTGGTTCTTTTGGCTTTGTGGAGGTCACGAAGGCTGCGGTTGTTGTTTATGCGTCCGCCATTCTTCGGGTTGCTGCTTTTGACTTCAGTGGCAGTTTCCATCCTTCAGGTGGGCCTGAGCTTTTGCATGAGCCCGGTGGATTTCAAGGCAATGACTCTTTTTCTGCGGAGCAGATGCGCACCTTCTTTGGAGGGTGGCGAGCTTCATCGCTTACGACGGTCTTCGCTGGAGGACGCTTCCTTGGGCTTAGCTGCGACTGAGGGGGAGAGACGTCAAGCATCGCTTCAGAAGCTGGAGAATGCCCGAGCGACCAAGAAGACTTCTGGAGCAGAGTTTGTGAAGCAGCGGAAAGCTGGCGACGCGTCGAGAGTTGACTGCTTCCCTACCCCTGGAATTGCAGCGCGTGTAAGCTGTTGGGAGCGAGCCACTTTGGCGCCTTAGGGACTTCGACTTGCCACACTCGTGCGTCGCTTTAGTATAGTTTCATTTGGAGAAAGCTCGAGCGACCGAGAAGACGTTTGGAGTAGAGCTTGCGAAGCAGCGTGAAGAGCTGACGAATTGCCGGGAGCGGGTGGAGTGATCGAGAAGGCTGCCGGAGGTGATGGTCATGCACTCACTTGCCTCTGGACTGGCCTCCTGGGACGACGTTGGGATGTTTCTCTTTTTTTTTGTCTGGACTGAACCTTTGTAGGTTGCCTACGTACCCTACTGAGAGGGATCAAGTCGCACGTAGTTCGTTTATTCCTTTTTTTTTTTTTTTGGGCAAGGGGGGTAACCTTGCGCTAGGCAAAGTACCTTTTGGGGGACTTGCCACTGGTAGGCAAAGTCGCCACTGGTTCGCAGCTATCGCCCGCCTTCTTCGCTTCAATATAGTTGGAAGTGAAGATCTTCTTGACTGGCGTTTTGATGATTGCTGGAGTTTGACTGGAGCCGATGCCCCGGCAATTTGGAAGGATTTGTTCGCCGCTTTTGCAGAGACGAGCTTGAGTCTTTGTCAGGCGATGTGGTATTGCAGCTGAGGGTAGTGAACCCATGTGCGCCATGCTTTCTTTGCTGCGGCTGGATTTGAACATCGACTCGGTGGAGTTTTGCCCCCGAGTGTTTTCTGACTTGATTGCGAGTTGCTCAGAGCTGGTGCACTCGGAAGACTCGGTTGAGCTCGAGACGTGCAACAGACCACGTAACGGCAGTGTCATCTCTTGCAAAGTGCTGAAGTTGGCCCCGAAGAATGATAATGCTGGTTCCTTTGCTGGAGGGGAAGGCGATCGTCCTGGTTTGCGAAGCCATTGAGGTACGAGCCGCAGGACTGAAGCAACTTGAGCAGGCAACGGAATGCATCGCATCGAGCTTGATTTGAAGTTGATATGAATTTTCCGTCTTGATGCTGGCGTTTCTTTGTCTTTGTGCGCTGTCTGGATGGAGGATGTCACTAGTTTTGAAAGTGGAGAGCTTTTGTCCCTCGCAGCTGCTTTGACTTCCTGAGCTCGTAGAGGTTTTGCTGGATGAGCTTCTGCAACGGGATCTTTCACTTGGTAAAACTCGGCATCAGCAAGGTGTGCTTTAGCCTTGTTGAACAGCTTGCCGTTGGCAGCGATGCTTCTCTCCATGCTTTCGATGTTAATGCCGCTTTCTTCATCGTCTTTCCGGAGCACTTGGTAAACTTCCATCATGCAGCAGGAGATCTTGAAGTTCTGATCAGCTTCAAGGAAGCAAATAGGAAAGAACTTCTGGAGTGTCACTGGCTCTAGAAAGCTTTGCTGGAGGAGATTTTTCAGATTTGCTGGTGGTACTTTGGACGTCTTTCTTCCTGGAGCTTCATTCTTTTCCTTGAAGGACTTTCTTCTGAGGAGTTTTCTTGTCGCCCGATCTTTCTCAAGGTTAGCTAGGCGTGCTATCCTGTAGCTTGATCGTCTTGGCCTTCTCCTTCGAGGTGCCATAGCCCATGTGTTAAGATGTTTATCGCCAAGGTGAAGAACTGGTGTTGCGACTGAAGGCTCTTCCTTGATCGGAAGGACTTGCACTTCTAGAGACTGTACCGATTCATCTTCTGATCCCCAGCTGGTTGGCTTGATTTCTTCATTTGGAATCGAAGGAGGCCTGGAGTAGGGGACATAATAGTCAATTTTGCCCGATGGTTGGCCTAGCAGGTTGACTTCGGGGCTTCTTTGTTTGTCTCTAGCTTTGAGCAGGTGCCGGGACGTAGCTTCGTTTGGAAGAGGGAGTGCTTGCATGAGAGACAGTTGCCCCCAAGACAGTAAGGATTTGGCCCTAGGCACTGAAGAAGTATGTCGTCGTCGTCTTCTTGGACTGCCCCCTTTCTTTGAGTCATCAACGGTGGACTGCCCCCCTTCTGCGAGGACCGACGGGGCATCTTGCAATTCGTCGTCCGAAGTAGAAGTGTCACCGTTGCCGGGATCCGTAATGGAGATATGATGGACGGCCGCCATGGGTGGGTGGGTGGGTGTTGAAACGAAGTCCTCGATTGGCATTCCCAGACGATCGAACGCTGACTTCTTCTTTGATTGCTTAACTAGCCCGAGTCTTTCGAACACAGACGTGCATTTTCGATTCGACCGGTTTTTACCACCTCTGATTTGCTTCCGGAACAAGGCTTGGCATTGAGCCCGTCGTCGTCTTCTCCTGCTGTCTGGATGGCTGAGGTAGGTAGAGCGTGCATCGGAGATTGTCGATCCTTCAGCTGTTTTATCTACCATCCTTGCCTCGATGTAGTTCAAGGTGAAGGTCTTCTTCGCTGCGGTTCTGATGACCAACGGAGCTTGACTGGAGCCGATGCCTCGGCGGTTCGGGGGAATTTGTTCTCCGTTTCGAAACAGCCGAGCTTGAGTTCTCGTCATCCCATGTGGAGTTGCTGCCGGTGGAAGTGTGCCCATGGCGCTTTCTTCGTTGTAGCCGGCTTTGAACAGCAACTTGGCAGCGTTTTGCCCCCAACTCCCTTCTGGCTTGAATCCGAGTCGATTTGGGTCGACTGATTTGATAGGTCTACTCGGGTTCGGAGCTTGTGTCAGGCTAGGTAATGGCAACGTCATTTCTCGCAGAGTGACGACATTGGCCTGTGATAACGACGGGGCCAGCTTCCTTGTCGGAGTAGAAGGCGATCACTCGGATTTTCGGAGCCACTGAGGCACGAGACGTAGGACAGGCGTCGTTTGGATCGGCAACGGGGTATGTCGCATTGCTCTTGGCTCGAAGCTGATGCGCATCCTTTGCCCAGGTTTCGGCGTTCCTTGGACCTTGAGTCTTGCCTCGTCAGAGGGTGGCGCCGAATTCGCGGGAAGTGGAGTCTTGTCCTGCTTCACTTCTTCAATCTTTTGGGCTCGAGGAGCTTTAGCTGGTAGAACTTCCGCGACCAGGCCCTTTGCTTGGTAGAACTTAGCGTCGGCCAGGTGTGCCTCGGCCTCGTTGAATGGCTTGTCGTCCGCAATTATGCACCTCTCCACGCCTTCTTCGTAGTACTTGAGGCACTGGTGCCAGGTGGATACCACGATGCCGTTCTCGTGCAGCCATGGTCTTCCTAATAGGAGACAATATGATGTCTGGTAGTCGATGATGTGGAAGAGGACCGTTGTATCCAGCGGGCCGATGGAAAGCTTCAAACGAATGATTCCGACGGTGGACTGTCCGCCCTGGTTGAAGCCTTGAATGACCAACTGACTTGGCGAGAGCTGGTCGTCGGTGATGCCGAGTTGCCGCATCGTCTGGATAGGCATGATATTGACGGTGGAGCCACAGTCCAACAAGATTCGGTTCATCGACTTCTCCTTGATGTATCCCGAGACGTAAAGAGGCCGGTTATGCAATCGCGTCCCGAGTTGCAAGTCCTCGTCTGAAAAGGTTATCGTTGCATCACACGAGGCTACAGCTTTGCACTTCTGGTCGTCCTTCCTCTTCCTCTTGTAGCTATCCGGATCGGCCAAGGCCGCAGCCATTGCCAGGCGAGCCTTCTTCGGGAGATGCAAAGCCTCTACGAGAGGCATGTGCAAGATTGCTTCGTCGTGAGAGGCGGTGCCCCTTTCGTCGGAATCGCCTCCCTCGTCTGTGGAGTCGCCTTCTCCAGAAGTTTCGCTTTCGTTCCTTCCTTCCGACGCCTCATGGACTTCGACCATGCAACAAGACACCTTGATGTGTTGGTCCGCTGGGAGGAAGTGATCTGGGAAGAACTCTTACAAAGTTGTCGGCTCTGGAAGACTCTGCTGAAGGATATCGTCTTGGCTTGCTGGCGGCACTTTGAACGCCTTCCTTCCCGGAGTCTTGCTTTTCTTCTTGTAGGTCTTCCGCTTGGTGAATCCCCTCATCACACGGTCTTGCTTGAGCTTCTTTTCTTGCCATGGCTTTCGCCGCCGCGGTAGCATGACCCATGCTTCTTCGTCGGTGGATTCCCCTCCGCTAGGATGATGGTCGACAGCAGCAACTGGTTCCCTCGAAGGTACTTGTTCTTCAGGAGGCTCTACTGACTCGTCTTCCGATCCCCAGCTGGTGGGCTTGATTGCTTCAGCTGAAACCAATGGAGGCTTTGAATAGAGGACGTAATAGTCGAACTTCCTTGAAGGCTGGCCTAGCAGACCGACTTCCGGATCTCCTTGCTCGTATCTTTCCCGAAGAGCGTGTTGGGACATAGCTTGACTGGAATGGACTTGCTCTTCTCGAGGTTCCACTGGCTCGTCTCCCGATCCCCAGCCGGTGGGCTTGATTTCGTCGATTGGAACGGACGGAGGCCTTGAGTAGAGGACGTAATAGTCGAACTTCCCCGAAGGCTGGCCCAGCAGACCGACTTCCGGATCTCCTTGCTCGTATCTTTTTTGGAGCGCTCGTTGGGATGCAGTATTGCCTAGAAGAGGTGCTGGCGTGAGCGATGATTGCCCCCAGGGCAGCGGTGTTTCTTCCTCGGAGAACGCAGGAGTACGTTGACGTCGCTTCGAGCCTTTCGGCTGGGAAGTTGACTTAGCGATTGGCGCTTGACGGTTGATGCGCAATTTGGGCATGCTTCGTCGAGCGGCAACGAGTACCGGCGAGAAGGAGCCGAAGGTGATGGACGTCATGTTGGCCGTAGCAACCTCCCCGGAGTCGATTTCTATCTTTCCTTGCTTTGCGAGCGCCATAATTCTTTCCTTGAAGACGAAGCATCTTTCGATGGGATGACTCACCATCCGGTGGTATTTGCAGAAGAGAGGGTCGTCGACACGATGCATCTGCTCAGGCCTCTTCGAAGGAGGGAGCTCTATCATCTTCTCCTGCAGCAGTTGGTCGAACATGGAGGAGACTTCCGAGTCTGGGAAAGGGTACTCCTTGGCTTCGAGCTCCTCGAGCGTCATCCTTTGTCTTGGAGGCGGAGGCGGCGGTATGGCGACGCCCTTCTTCTGATCTGGCTTGCCACCGATCTTGAGCGGCTTGGAGGTTGAAGCGACGTCAGTAACGTTGACTTGTTTCGGTTTCGTTGCCGGTGGCTTGTCCTTCTTCTCTATCTTCAAGAAGTCCTTGTTCTTCGAGTCCCCGCGGTTTGCTAGGCTGAGTTCCATGTCATGAGCCCGAGTTGCGAGTTCTTCGAAAGACCGAGGTTTGATACCTTTGAGGATGTAGAGCAGACCCCAGTGCATGCCTTGGGTGCACATCTCGATGGCCGAGTTTTCAGACAAGCGGTCTCGTGAATTCAGCGCGAGGTTCCTCCACCTGTCGATGTAGTCGATCACTGGCTCATCCTTCCTTTGCTTGACGGCGGTGAGTTCGGTCATACTGACTGTACGTCTGGTGCTGTAGAAGCGATTGAGGAACTCCCTTTTCATCTGGTCCCAGCTGTCGATGGTCCCTGCAGGAAGATCAACGTACCAGTCGAACGCGTTGCCTTTGAGGGTGCGAACGAATTGCTTCACCATCTCGTCGCCATATGTGCCGACATTATTGCAGGTCTCGATGAAGTGGGCGACGTGCTGTCTCGGATTTCCCTTTCCGTCGAAGTGCTGAAACTTTGGTGGCTGGAATCCGACTGGGAAGCGTAGCTGCTGGATCCTCGTAGTGTAGGGCTTCGAGTATGCCGCCGTGATCGGTGGAAGGCCACTGCCGTGGGAGCGCATCATGTCGGATATCAATGCTTGGACTTGCTGAGCACTCATCGCAGCCGTTGCCGGAGGTTGTGTGGCCACCGAGGCTGGCGTTGGGGAGACGACTTCCAATGGGACGGGAGCCGAGGAGAGCGCTGGTGTAACTGCTTGAATCGTCGGAACAACCTCTGCAGGAGCAGGAGTTGAAGACGGAACTGGAGAGGCGACGGGTTGGCTGACTGCTGCAGCGTCCTTCGCGCTTAGCTTTTGGAGCAGAGTGTTGATGTGACGATCCTTCTCCTCCATTAGCCGAGTAATCTGCGCCATGTGCTCGTTCATCTGCATGACTTGGAGCTGAAGAGCGGTCGGAGGATGGTGACGGAGAATATCTCGGTGTTGCATGTTCGCATCCTCGCCGTCATCATCGGAGACGTAGTTACGCCGACTTGCTTCTGGCTGATGATTGATGTTTGCCTCCTGCAGAGGAGGTGCAATGTCTGCTGGAGAACCCGAACGGGTTCGGGGTTGGGGCTGGTCCTCCCCAAACCTCTGGATATGGACTCCAGGATCGAGGCTCGTTTCTTCAAGCACCAGGGCCTCGTCGGCGCTTTGGCGAGCATCTTCGGTAGTAGCTTCCGGCACGAAGACATCCGCAAGAGTCCGTGTACGCCGAGTGTAGACGCGTACCATTGGAAGAGCATCACCCTCCGGATTTACTGGATCACCGTGTCGGAGTAGAGGAGACTCGGTGATTGGTGAGAGGCTTGGAGCAAACGCATCGTTGTTTGTTCCGGCCATTGCAAACTTCAAGCAGCTTCTTCAACCGTACGGATGAAAGGAGAAGAGGTCCCCCTGGGCGTGCCAGAAATCTGTGGACCCGGAAAAAAGCGCGGGTCGTCTTTATTGCGAATCACACGAGATTACAATTGTGGCCGGGACCCGGGTTGCTCGGGTGTAGCGAGTCCGGGTTGCGGCGAGTTTTGATCAGGGGATTGTGGGAAAGATCTTCTGGGGGATCCCTTTGATCCGCGTCTCCACGTGGTGTTCGTGCGAGAGCTCTGAAGGGGCTGCCCAGGACAAGGGTTTTACAGGGAGAGGGTTTTGGAGAGGCTAAGGAATGTCCACCGTTGCTTTGTCCCTTCCGTGCTTCGCGCTTTCTCGGCTAGGGGGTTTTCGGCTTCGTTCCTCGGTCTTCGCGTCTTCCTCATTCCTTGCTTGACCTCGGTGTCCTTGATCGTCGGTTCGCGGCGTCGATCGAGATTTTGGCGTCGGCTTTGGCTTTGGCTTTTTGGCTTTGGCTTGGCTCCGGCGTGGCTCTGGCTTTTGCTTTGCTTCGGCGCTTGCACTTGGACGTAGCTGGGAGAGACTTGCGATGCTTTCGTTCTTCCGGACTTCGCGTCGTATCGGCTAGAACGTGCGGTGCTTTTGCTCGTGGCCGGCGTAGTCGCTTGGCTTTGGCACTTGCTTTGCTTTGGCGCGGGCTTTACTGGGGCTTTACTTTGGCTTCTTGCGTTGCTTTAGCTTTGGCGTCTACTCGATCTTCTTCTTCGAACGACGTGGGCTACTCCTCCGTTGCTTCGACGGTTTGCGTGTCGACTGGACTTCTCTTCTTCTCCGGGCTTCTTTGGCGTGATCGGGGTCAAAGAATGCTTTTGAAGATGGTAGGGGTAGCACCGATCTCCGTGCGACGGTTGTAGCGTCGGCTTTTGTTGATGAAGACGACGGGGTAGTGACGCTTCAGATGATCTGTTCCAGCCTTTCTTCTTCGTGGATGGTGCAGATGTTTGTCGAAGACGACGGGGTGATGACGCTTCGCTTCTCTCCTCCGGGCTTTGGGGCTTGATCGGGATCGAGGACTTGTTGGAGACGACGGGGTAGTGCCGCTCCTCTTCTTCTCCGGGCTTTTGGGCTTGATCGGAGTCGAAGCTTGTTGGAGACGACGGGGTAGTGCCGCTCCTCTTCTTCTCCGGGCTTTTGGGCTTGATCGGAGTCGAAGCTTGTTGGAGACGACGGGGTAGTGCCGCTCCTCTTCTTCTCCAGGCTTTTGGGCTTGATCGGAGTCGAAGCTTGTTGGAGACGACGGGGTAGTGCCGCTCCTCTTCTTCTCCGGCCTTTGCTTCTGGCGTCCTCGGAGTCGAAGGGTTCTTCTTCTCCGAGCTTTCTTCTTCGTGAACGGAGTCGAAGGGGTGATCTTCGTGCGCAAGGGCCTTCACGTTGATGAGGACTTTCAGTAAGCCGATCCCTCGGGACAGGCTTGACTGTGCCTCGTGAAGCCTTGGGTCGATGAAGAAGCGTGCTTTCTTCTGCAGAGCTCTGGCGCTTCGTCTTCAATTTCTCGACCATTTTTTCCTTCCCCCACCCCCTCTATTTATAGGCAAAGAGGTGGGGAGAGAGATATGGGAACTTTTTAATTTTAAATCCTTTTTGTATCTCTCTCATAATTACCCGGATTTTATTCATCCATTGATGAGGGGAATAACATTTAGTTGTTTTCCTTTTCTGGCGGGTGCAATTATGGCTGGATTTTGCGCACGAAATCGATGGCGATCGGGCGCTTCGTCTTGTGCGTCGGATCGAGGGATCGGCGCAGATCCGCGTGTGTGCAGACGTCATACGCTACCTCCCCCCACGCATGGCGGTATTTCTTTCCTTTTCTTTCTTTTCTTTCCTTTTCTTTTCTTTCCTTTTCTTTTCTTTCCTTTCTTTTCTTTCCTTTTTCTTTTCTTTCTTTTCTTTTCTTTCCTTTTCTTCCCTTTCCTTGCAGGACCGGCCGGCCCCTCCATGGGGTTCGGGTCCTACTAGGGCCGGCCCCATGTGGCTCGGGTCCTAGTAGGGGTCGGCCCCATGGGGTTCGGACCCTAGTAGGGGCCGGCCCCCCTTGACGTATGGGGTCCGCTCCTCTTTGCTAGGTGCGAGTCGGGTCCGGGTCCGCATCGGTGCGCGCGAGTCGGGTCCGCGTGTCGGGTTTGCATCCGCGTTGGTGCGCGCGAGTCGGGTCCGCGTGTCTGGTTTGCATCCGCGTCGGCACACGTAAGTCGGGTTCGGGTCCGACGAAATTCGTGTGTCTACAACCATCCCAACACCTTGAGGAAACAAGAATAAGTACTTTGCTCAACAGCAAAAGTGGGTAAGAAAGGATGTCAAGCGAGCTTTTGGAGTGTTACAAGCCTGATTTACGATAGTAAGAGGGCCGACACATTTTTGCCAGCAGAATATGCCTATAGACATCATGACAGCCTGTATTATAATGCATAATATGATCATTGAAGATGAACGAGATCTTCATCATGATCTCGACTTTGACGTCGCTGATATAACATCAACTGTAGAAGCTTTTCACGATCACACGGTGCATCTGATGGAGTTTATCTAGAACCATCATCGGATAAGTAGCTGGGGAACCCACGACCAACTTCAAAATGATTTGATCGAGCATTTGTGGCAACTCAAGAGATATACTTTAAGATTATATATTTTTATTTTAATATTATTGCCTCGAACTTATTCGAGTTCTTGTACGTACTTTCAATTTCAATAATAAAAGTACTTTTACTGAATGACAAAAGAGTTCAACACCTAATACAATCTACTGAAAATTATATTATTCAAGTAATTGAAGGAAATCATATCCCTAATTAAAGCTACTACATATCACAACTCAAAAAAATCATAACCCTTTCCGAGCTCTAATCTCAGCATTGCGCAGTTTGAAGTATTCTCGCTCTGCCTGTGAGAGCCCCGTGAGATCCTTCATCATGATCGCATCATCCAATTTATGTTGCTTTCGTGCTTCCTTTTGAGACTCGGTTTGTGCTTACAATTTTGTGACTTCGACCATAGTTGCGTTTCCGGTATTCTTATCCCTTCTCTCTTTCCTCTCCTTTCTGGATTGTTCCTTATCCATCTTCATCCATGCGAATGCCTCATTGTATAGGTCGGAGACGGATTCACTGCTTTCTCCGTCGATTACCACCTGGCCTTTACGCTTCCTTGCCAACTTTGCTACTTTGCTTCCCTCCGGTCTTTGCATCTCGGAAGGCCCGTCATCTTCATCCTCAAGGCTCATAACATCGGGGGTTGCTGGAGAGGAGGTGTTTGCTGAGGAATCGGACTCCCTCCCTATCCTCGGCTCTGTCCGTACTTGATGAAAGGATTGTGTTTGTTGTATCCATTTATGATGATGTCGTAGCTCCACCCAGCAATGCTCGAATTTGAATGCCTCGTGGTAGAGATCATTGTAAAGAAGCTTTGCATTTGCTAGCTACATAAATAATTTAAAATAAATTAAAACCATAAATGACATAATTATTTAAATAAAATCACTTGCTAAGTATTTATCTGGTCAACAAGTCCGGTACTAGATCTCGATCGTCCTTCGATTTGGCTAACACACCTGCAAAATTTATTGATCGACATTTTAATGGTCGACCATTGATGCATCATTTGGTTATGGGTCCGTTCGATCGTACAGTGGGTATTGTACTTGCTGTAATATTCAGAAATTCTTGCCCAAAAATAAAGTCGTGGTTGACCGGTATCTTGGATTGCATATTGGCTCGTGTTGAGCCATACGGATACAAGCAAGCTATCCTCGGGGATAGTCCAGTTTCCTCCCCGCTTGCAAGACTTCTTCTTTTCCACGATCGATGCTTGTTCGACGATGCCTCTCCTTGCGTCGTTGGCTCATTCTCTGGAATTGAGAACATCAGGTTCCCATCGACTCGGCCGCTACTCATGTATGCGTTGAAGGTCGATTCATCACCGGTGAAAATTATGAGTAAGAAAATTTTTAATACAGATCCATATACTAGTAGGTGGGTGGGAGAAGTCATAATTTATTTTGATATTGGCTGGGAGAATGAAGAATGGTGGGTAGAAGGGGGTATTTATAGATTTTCAAAAAAAAATTATAATTTTTAGAATTTTTTTAACCTATTTTTTTTTTATTTTAAAACAACCACAAACATCCAAATCGGGGGCAACGATCCAAAATGTAGCCGTTGCCCCTCAAACGGGCAAAAGTAGCTGTTGAAAAGTGCATGCAATGTTTGATATATATAAAATAATTTGTCAAAGATTCGGGGTTTTTTTTATAAAAATGCAAAATTTTTTATTCCTTCAGCCTCTGAAGGACCTCTGTTGTATATGGAGGCCTTCGGAGGTCCCAACCGCACATAGCCTATGTGGCACGCCACGTAGGACTTCAGAGTCCTATTCGGAGCCGGTTGGAGCGGAGGAATTCCTTCTGTGTGCCACGTCCTCCTTCAGAGTTCTGCTCGGAGCCCGTTGGAGATGCTCTAAGGAGGTCACGAGATCCAAACGGGTGGAGGCAGTAGCTGGCTATTTATTAATTTTATAATCTAGAGAACATGACATCAACGGTCAAGATTCGCATGTGCAAACAAGGTACAACGGCCTTGACGCCCTTGAGGGAAAGTTCATTCCGCGGTGTCCAGAATGGGAATGAAACATGGAATATATAAAGGTGGAGAACTAGTGCCGGCCGGATGCACCGACTCAGATTTCCAGATGGATCCGGACTTTAGAAAGTCCACTGATAGATATGTGTTTACTATGGATAGTAGAGCCATCAATTGGAGGAGTATCAAGCAGAAATGCATTGCAGACTCCACCATGGAAGCAAAATGTGTTGCCTCTTTTGAGGCAACAAAGGAAGCAATCTGGCTCAGGAGGTTCTTCTTAAAACTTTCAGTGGTACCATCAGTGCAGAAGCCAATTTCACTTTGTGTGACAACTATGCGGCCATAGCACATGTGAAGGACCTGGGGGATCACTCCATGGGGAAGTACATAGAGCGCAAATATCATCTCATTCTCATAAGGAAGATACAGAAGCGCAAGGAGATCGAAGTATCTAGAGTGGACTCAGATAACAACTTAGCGGATCCATTCACTAAGACTCTTCCTGTTAGAGTCTTTGAGCGTCACTTGGAGGGGCTGGGTTTGGGCATTGAGAGAGATTGGCATTGAGAACAACTGGGAGATTGTTGGGCTTTGTGTTCGACAATGTCAAGCTTCCATTATATCTTGCTTTGGTTATTTAAATAACAATAAGACTCGCATCGTTGATAGCTTACTGTAATAACTGTTATTACTTGTTCAATGGAATGTGTGTTAGATGACTCAAGTGCATTGATGAGTTTGATGCATAGGAGATTTGAGATCATCAGTTCACACATCTCAGAAGGTTTGCAGTCAGTAATCAGATTGGACATTCGGTTTGAAAGACTGTAACACTCTGATCCTCTCATACTAAGGGATGATCTATCTCGGCTATCGAAGTGGTTGACTCCAAATCATAAATGTTGGTGTACTTGCAGTACACTGAATGAATTGAAAGAGTGCACCAAGTCTTACAAACTGTCGCTAAAGATGAAGGTGACTTTTCTACTGGTTGACTAAAACCTAAATCCTAAAATGTCCTGTGGACTCTGGATTTGGTGCTTGTCACTTTGATTTGCCAATCAATGTGGTCCTGTGTAGGACCTATACCTGAGTAGGTTTGATGTCTTATATCAGATACTAGGGAGCACATACATGCTTTAGGAATCCTCACTCCCTGAAGGGAGCAAGGTGTCTCCTTGAGTAACTTCCATGAAAGATTGATCATTAAGTCTGGCCAGACATTTGAATAGAAAAGATGATGATCACAAGGGCTTGAAAAGTTAGGTCTCAAGTGGGTGTACTATGCCGAGAGGGATAGTCATCGATCCCGAATAGTTTTATAGACACCAGAAGAAGGAGTTAAGTGTGACACAATGGAGAAGGGTTCTTGCATAATATCCAAGGGACCCCGGAGTACAGTCCTGACCTAGTGGTTGTGGTCATGGCTAACTGAGGTTGGTGTGATCATGAGATGGTCACACATACCTTTAGTTGGAGCCGAGGTCATGGAGGTTTCCATAGATTTCATCTCCTAGCCTATTTATATAGATAAGCTGCCCGGTCGATCCTAGTGCACTGTTAGTGCATGGGGAGGGTTAGGATTTACATGAGTCAAGTTCTCCTAATCGGATGCTTAAGTGGGCCATGCTCCGTAAAGCATGCAAGTAGTCATGGCGGCTGTACTATGTGGTGGTGCACAATAGTGTGCATCAGGTGACCATGTAGGTGAGGTGGCTTAGCCACTGGTCAAGGGGCTCTCTCAGCATTTGCGGGCACCATTAATGGAGAGAGAGGGGATCACCCTCTCCATTAATTAGAATCGTGCACTTGAGGGAGTGTTCCCTCAAGTGGCCAATCACTTAATGGAGCGGGGATACCCCCTTCTCACCATTAAAACTGCCACCCCCCTCGGTCAAGTAGAGGGGGAGGATAATCGATCCCCCCTCTCCCCTTTAGGGTTTTGAAAACCCTAGTCACCCCTCATCTCTCTCTCTCTCTCTCTCTCTCTCTCTCTCTCTCTTGTGTGTGTTTCGGCCAAGAAGGAGAAAAAAAAGGAAAGAGAAAAAGAGAGGAAAGAAAAGAGGATGAGGATGAAAAAAATGAAGGCTTGCACAATGAAGATTTTCTCGCGGGAGAAGAAGAAGGATGTGGATCTAGAAGATGGCTCCCACAAGCCATCCAAGCTTATGATGAGGATGAGAATAGGAGATACTCTAGATGGGTTGTGAGGCGTACTATCGTTAACAACAAATTTATCTTCTACCAGGATGAATTCATGTGGCTCTTCACCTCGGGCATCAATAAAACCCGAGAGGTAATCATCCAATAGTATTTAGTTCTTGTTTGTGATCTGAATTTGTTTTGTTGCCTAGTACTTCGTCGTCTACTTAATTTAGGCGCATGATCTCGATCCGAGGTTTGCAAAAACCAACGACCGAACTTTTGCTGTGCGACTCCGATGCCGACCAACACTAATAAGGCGTTAAAGGTCTAAACCCTAGGAATCCTCAGTTATGATAGCGACTAGGGATAGGTCCCTCTTGACTGCTTGCTTTGGTGCCAAAGAAGAGGAGAAGAAGGAGGTTCAACGACAATCGCCTCGTTCCGGTCATCGTTGTGGTCCTCCTTTAGGCACTTTTGGTGGGGTCATTATAGTCGCTCAACACGGAGAGGAGGGTTGAAATAAGAAGGAAGAGCCCAGAACATGCCGCTATGACCGCTCACTACAACTTGCTCGAAGGAAAATCATGATCACGATGAAGAGGATCATAAGATCGAGATAGGTTCAGGCGAAGAGGATCACGATCACGATCGATACCAATGCAAAATTAGGCGACGCCAAGGGCAATCACGCCATTCTCGAGGTCACATGTGAACGAGGGAGGAGTTGTTAATGGACCGCAAGAGGAGGAGCGTCGGATTGGCCTCGAGTGAGGAGGAAATCAAGTCATGCGCGATGTTATGAACGATCAGGAGGGAGGTCGAAGAAGGAAAAAAATTATTTTACTATTCCCGACCTCCTCGGTGTCACCTAAGGCAATCGAGGAGGTCGAGACCAGATATGTAAACTCTAAAACCCTAGGGCAAGCAAACTTGTTTTGATACCATGTTGAGAGAGAGAGAGAGAGAGAGTAGGGTTTGGTGAGAATACTCTATGTATTGATATTGATATTACACAAGCACTACCTCTCCTTATATAGGGAGAGAGAGCGCACAACATTACAATACCATAGTCGAGATGGAACTAAAGTATAACTACATCTAACATAACTATTGCAATTTTAAAAAAAAAAAAGAATTTTTTTTGTTATGGTATACTTTTGTGTACCATGTGCCATTCATTGCAATGCCAAAAGAGGGAGGTTCATACGCAAGTTTCTTCAAATTGGTCTTATACTCAAGATCTTGAGTGGCACCTTGAGTTCCATTTAGAGTGCATGGTACGAAGCTTATATCGTCTTTGATTTTAGTGGGCATTATCTCCACATTTTACCAAACCTCTAGCACCAGATGGTATTGAATCATCATGTTAATGTATATACCGGGTCGGGTTCTATGTACAGTCGGGTCGGATTCTATGTGTATACATGTACTTATATATTGGGCTTTAGTCCCTCAATGAGAACTACTCCATTCTCTCCAAACCCTAGCCATCATCCTCTAACATGGTATCAGAGCTCTAGAGTTTCTCCGCGGTGAAGGTGACTCCTCCGGCAGCCCCTCCAGCACCCTCCTACACTCGATTCCCCCCTCCGGCAGCCCCTCCAGCACTCGGCAGCCCCTCCAGCACCCGATTATCCCCTCCGGCAGCCCCTCCAGCACCCTCCTGTACCTGATTCCCCCTTCCGGCAGCCCCTCCAGCACTCCAGAAGCCCCCGTCGCCCTCCCTTGCACCTCCTGCATCCCCCGCCGCCCCTCCAGCACCCGATTCCCCACTCCGGCAGCCCCTCCAGCACTCCGGCAACCCCTCCAACCCCCTCATGCACCCGATTCTCCCTCCGCCAGCCCCTCCAGTACCCTCCTACACCCGATTCCCCCCTCCGGCAGCCCCTCCAGCACTCCGGAAGCCCCCGCCGCCCCCTCCTGCACCTCCTGCAACCACCGCCACCCCCCTTCTGCACCTCCTGAAGCCCCGCCGCCCCCCTTCTGCACCTCCTGCAGCACCCCGCGCCCCTCCTCTTCCAACAGAACCCCCTCTGCAGCCCCTCCGACCCCCCCGCCATCCCCTGAAGCACCCGCCGCCCCCTCCTGCACCCCCTGACGCCCCGCCGCCCCCCTTCTGCACCTCCTGCAGCCCACACCGCCCCCCTCATGCACCCCCTACTGCCCCCCATCGCCCCACCGCTCCTCCCCTGGTCCTCCTCCTCCGGTCCGTCTCCTTTATACCGGACTGCCCGGGACCTCCCTTGTGCCGGCTCGCCCCCGTACTTCAGGGGTATGGCTTCCTACAGCATCTCTCGGCTCCCATACTGCCTGCACACAGTCGATGCTCGTCGAGTCCCTCCGTCTCCTCGTTTTGATGGTATTCTCGGGCCACGTCCCTCCACCACGTCAGTCGACTGGACGTCGTCAGGATCCCCTCCGCCATGATGGTGAGACTGCTGCTGCTGCTGATCTCCCTACTCCAGTACCGCCTGCCACCACTCCTGCTCCGTCTCGGTCTTACTCCGACCGCCTCCAGTGCTTTGAGGAGTTACTGTTGCGATACCTCACCTCCACCAGCTCTTCGACAGATCACAATCTTTCTTCCACTCCGGGTACTTCTGCTCAGTCTCGGTCCTACTCCGACCGCCTCCAGCGCTTTGAGGAGTTACTGTTTCGATACCTCGCCACCACCAGCTCTTCGACAGCTCACAGTCTCTCTGCCACTCCGGGTACTACTGCTCCATGGATCTTCGACTCGGGTGCCTCCTGCCACCTTACCTTCGATCCTTCTGCCCTCAAGGACTGTAGCCCTGCTCCTACCCACATGGGGATCCACACTGCTGACGGGACTCGTCTACCCATTTCGCAGTGTGGATCCATCACCCCTGCCTCCGATCCCACTGGTCGCCTAACCTTACCTCGTGTTCACCTTGCTCCCCGCTTAAACATTAACTTAATATCTGTTAGTTCTCTTTGTGACTCGGGACTGATCGTTACATTTACTTCTTCTTTTTGTTCTGTGCAGGATCCGCGAACGGGTCAGAGAGTTGGGCTGGGTCGTCGAGCAGGGGGACTATATCAGTTGGATCACCTTCAGGTTCCCACTTCCACTCCGTCGGCTCTGTCTGTTACCTCTGATGCCGATTTGTGACACAGAAGGTTAGGTCACATATCCAGTGATCGACTCCAAAGCGTTTTTCGCTCTGGTGCTTTGGGCCGGGTGTCCTTCTCCCCTCTCTCTGTCTGCACTGGGTGTCGATTAGCAAAGCAACTTGCTCTTCCTTTTTCTACTAGTGTTTCCCGTTCCAGCGCCCCTTTTGATCTCGTGCACTCTGACGTGTGGGGTCCTGCTCCAGTTGCCTCTTTTACTGGTTTTTTGTATTATGTGAGCTTCATAGATGATTACTCCCGCTGCACCTGGGTCTATCTCATGTGTCGCCGCTTTGAGATTCCTCATATTTACAGGACCTTCACTACTATGCTTCACACCCAGTTTGGTCGGCGCATTAAGACTTTTCGGTCTGATTGTGCCCAGGAGTATCTCTCCTCTGAGATGCACGAGATCCTTCAGACTCACGGCACTCTTCACCAACAGTCATGTCCCCACACCCATGAACAAAACAGAGTCGCCGAGCGCAAACATCGCCATGTCCTCGAGACAGCACGAGCTCTACTTCTGTCTGCTTCTGTTCCATATTCCTACTGTGCTGAAGCTATCTTGACCTCTGTTCACCTCATCAACATCACTCCGTCCTCATCTCTCTCTGGTGTTTCCCCGTACGAGCGGCTTTACTCCATATCTCCTGACTACTCTCTTCTTCGTACCTTTGGGTGCACGTGTTTCGTCCTCATCCCTCCCCATGAGCGCACCAAACTCTCTGCTAGGTCTGTTAGGTGTGTTCACTTAGGACTCAGTCGGGAGCACAAGGGCTATCGGTGCTACGATCCCTTGGCTCGCCGGATCCGTGTCTCTCGCCACGTCTCCTTTGTAGAGGATATCCCGTACTTTTCCACTGAGTCCCGGGATCTTCCCTCACCACTTACGTCATCTTCTACGTCGTCACCCCCTCTCAACATCCCCTTCCTACCTCCGTATCCTGCTCCTACGCCTACCTTCCCGGTTGAGCCTCCTCCACCACCTCCACCTCCCTCGTCTCCACCACCTCCCCCTCCACCTTCCTCTCCCCCGTCACCTCCACCACCACCACCTATTACTCGTGTCTATGTTCGTCGGTCTGCAGCTCCTCCTCCAGAGTCGGTTCACACTGGTACTTCCTCGCCTGATGTTGTTGCTCCCTCCTCACCGGTCGCGGATCCTGCTCCTGTTCGGCGTTACCTGGCGCGCGAACATCACCCTCCTGACAGATATGACTACTCTCCGGACAGGTTTGGTTACTCTGCCTTTACCTCTGACTCTCCTGAATCCTCTGGCTACTCTGCCATTGCCTCCTATTCTCCAGCTTATCAGGTTTTTCTTACTGCACTTCACACCCACCGGGAGCCCCAGTCGTACCGTGAGGCAGCTTTACATCCAGAGTGGCGGCAGGCCATGTCAGTAGAGCTTGAGGCTTTTCAGCGGACCCAGACATGGGATTTGGTGCCTTGTCCCTCAGGCGTGGTGCCTGTTAGCTGCAAGTGGATCTTCAAGGTCAAGACTCGCCCTGACGGATCCATTGAGTGACACAAGGCCCGTCTCGTTCCTCGTGGCTTCTCCCAGGAGTATGGGATTGATTATGAGGAGATATTTGCTCCAGTTGCTCGGATGACTATTGTGCGCACCCTCTTAGCTGTGGCAGCTGCTCGAGGGTGGCCTCTCCATCAGATGGATGTCACAAATGCGTTCCTTCACGGTGACCTCTCCGAGGAAGTATATATGGCTCATCCTCCGGGCATTTCAGTTCCTCCAGGGCACGTTTGTCGTTTACGCCGTGCTATCTACGGGCTCAAACAAGCACCTCGGGTATGGTTTGAGCGTTTCCGCAGTGCAGTTCTGGTAGCTGGGTTTGTCGAGAGATACTCTGACTACGCTCTGTTCACCCGTTCCTCCAGTCAGGGTATTGCTGTGCTACTTCTGTATGTGGATGATATGATCATCACCGGGGATGACAGTGCTACCATAGCTTCTCTTCAGCGTCACCTTCAGAGCCAGTTTGAGATAAAGGATCTAGGCCCTCTCCGGTACTTTCTTGGCCTTGAAATTGCCCGGTCAGCTCGAGGATTGTTGATCTCCCAGCAGAAGTACATCTCTGATATTTTTACCGAGGTTGTTCTTACTGATTCTCGTACTGCTAACATGCCTATGGAGCTCAACTTGAAGCTCCTCTCTACCGATGGTGAGCCTCTCTAGGATATCTCTCGTTATCAGCGGCTGGTTGGGATGCTCGTTTATCTCACCATGACGAGGCCTGACATTGCCCATGCCGTTGGTATTGTCAGTCAGTTCGTTCAGTCTCCTCGCTCAGTTCACTATGCAACAGTCCTTCGGATTATTCGGTATCTCTGTGGCACTATCACTCGATCGCTGTTGTTTCCCTCCACATCTCCACTAGTTCTGCGTGCTTACTCCGATGCAGATTGGGCTGGAGATATTGCTACTCGTCGATCCACCACCGGCTACTGCGTGTTCCTTGGTGATTCTCTCATTTCTTGGCGCAGCAAGAAACAGGAGTCTGTTGCACGTTCCAGCACCGAAGCCGAATACCGAGCTATGGCTTCCACCACTGCAGAGATTGTCTGGCTTCGACGTCTTCTACTCGACTTGGGAGTCCGAATTTCTGGGGCCACACCTCTATTCTGTGACAGCCGGAGTGCCATTCAAATTGCTAGCAATCCGGTTTTTCATGAACGGACCAAACACATCGAGGTCGACTGTCATTATGTTCGGCAGGAGTTTCTTGCCAACATCATCTCCTTGCCGTTCATTCCCTCGACATAGCAGACTGCTGATTTTCTCACCAAGCCCCTGACGATTGCTAGATTTTGTCATTTTATAAGCAAACTCTCGGTACATGATCCACCGTGAGTTTGAGGGGGAGTGTTAATGTATATACCGGGTTGGGTTCTATGTACAGTCGGGTCGGATTCTATGTGTATACATGTACTTATATATTGGGCTTTAGTCCCTCAATGAGAACTACTCCATTCTCTCCAAACCCTAGCCATCATCCTCTAACACATCAATATCAAGAACTTGCAGAGTTACCAAACATCTTAATGAAGTCACCAAACCACGAGCACAGGATGATCACAAATCATTTATATTAACAACTAGGGGAGGGACTACACAAGGACGAGTACTATGCAAGGAACTTTTGCCATTTCATTTAACTTCCTTTTACTAGTGGATGGTGGGATATGAAGAGACCTAGGTATCAAGGCACTCCAGTTATTAGTAATAGGATAGTATTATCTTTGTTACGGATATTATGAGCAATGAATATGGCTACATCATCATTGTCCACAATCTCAACTGGAGGGCACGCAATCATACTTGGTTATATAACCTTAATGGTAATGTCGTACTCTCTGAGGCTGTCATTCGTAGCCCGATGGATTTTTTGAATAAGATGGTCATTAAAACAAGCCGAATTCAAAATAAAATTTTTCTTCTTCCTCCCTTGTGCTTGTACTTATCTTTGACATAAACCAATTCTCCGTTGTAACAACATTCTATAAATAGTGATGGATTCATATTTATGACGTAAATGACACTGCATGAAAGGAAACTTATATTAAGAAAGGAACATGTAAAAAAAAATAATGTAAATAAAATGAATATTGATGCATTATTAATGCAACATACACATTGCATCAAAGTGCATTGTCTACTATGTTATGCATGATGTATGAGGGTATGTTAGGTGTTTCAGAGATAAAAGACTATAAATTTCTTGTACAATGGGGGTTATGTGTTTGGGATATGAAAGATTGACAAATTGTTAAACATATTTCAATGGAGGCTATGTATCTTGTAGATAAAAGACTGATAAACGCTTGTATTTATATTGAGGTTATGTGTCTCAGAGATGAATGATTGTGAAAGATTATGAAATCATTGTATTTATATGGATGTTGTTATAGCATATGCTGAACATCTATTTTGTTGGCAGAATTTGTGAGCATCAATTCCAACTCGGTGAGGTTTGTGTAACATGTGAGTTAGGACAGTGTGGGCATTCACAAAACTGATTGAAGGCTTCAGAGATGCAGCACAGTATCAAAGCAGCAGTACAACAAAGATTCAGCTTAGTTCAGACTGTCTAGCTCGTACACCCACTCGCATGTACCATGCTGTATATCCACTGGGTGTAAAATGCTTTTACTTTTGTGTTTTGGATTACGAAACTGTTTTACTCGATTTGCGTATGTTTTGATATTTTCATCGGTTTCATATTTTTCGAGGTCCATATCTATTTTAAATATGATTGTTTTCGTATTCGTGCTCTTTCGGTGTTCTCGGATTTCTCAAATTGCAAAAATCACTTTTGGACGAATTTATGATTTTGCCCTTGAGAGACCCGACACTTCAGCCAACTCCAAAATCGGCTAAGTGTTGGGATCCTACCTTTCACTGGGCGGTCCGGACTGGATTCCTGCGATCCGGACCAAATTTCGGGTAGGACGATTAACTTGCATTAAGGGTCCGGACTGTGCCTTAAGTGGTCCGGACCATTAGGCTGGAATCTACACCCTATTTAAAGGGCCTTGGTCTCTCTCATTTGTTAAGGTTGGGGGTTTTTTACCTTCCAAAAACAAAAAAGGTTGGAGGTTTTGTTTGGACGGAGCTCTTAAGGATTTTTCTGCCCCCTTCACGTTCACTCGAGGGTTTCATCTAGTGCAAGCGGGAATCACTCCTCTATTCCTTGGAGACTTGCGTGCACTTCCTCGAGGGTTTTAAGTTGGTCCACTCCATTCTCTACACGGACCACTTTTGTTTTCCATCCCTCGTGCAATGGACGTACGTGTTGGTTGAAATCCCTTTCCCGACTTGATTATGAACTTCTTCCGAGCCACCTTTAAATCCCGTGTCTATTGGATCGCTCATGTGTATTGAGCATAAATCCTTCGCTACGACTTAAAGGTTCCATCATAGGGAATCGAGGGAGACAAATCCTTGGAGAGTAGAATACCCTTGGGCAGAAATCCGTCACTACGGCTTGATGGTCCCTCCATAAGGAATTGGGGGCGAAATCTTTGGAGGGTTCCCACCGCTGTGGATTTGGTGGGGTGGAACCCTTGGGTCCATCCTTTGCTGAAGGGTGGTTGGTGCCTCATGTGGATTGCGTGCTCGCAATGTACATTTGCGAGCAAGGTGTGAATCTAGCTATGCTTATGAGGCCGAGGTGGTAAAGACAAGCAGTTTAAGCAAAGGAGGTTACGGGGGATTGCATGTGACAACTGAGGTGTGCCGGGTCGAGCAGCTCGTGGAATGCCTATTCGTGTGAAGTGTCAAGGTTGGGTTGTGAATCGTCGTAGATTTACCGGGGTAACTCTCTAGATTCTTGTACCCTCTGTCTTTCTAGTGGATTATTTGCACCTTCGGGATCACAGTCTCAGTGTGGTTTTTTCCTTTGGGGTTTCCACATAAAAATCGACTACTGCATGCTTTACATTCTGCATAGCCTTAAATGTTTATTCCCTTAGCACGTAGTTGGCTCCTAGGTCCTCACCAGTGATTGTACCTTTGAGAGGAGAGGAGCGCACCTCCCTTTGCATGCCAAGATAAAACATTTAAGTAAGCGTGCAATTAGCGAACGAACACAAGCTAGATTAAAAGAGTAACCCATTGACTTGTACGCATTAAGTCGAGCGTTTTCTCTGTACTCCGGGAACCTCCTTATTGAACCCCTACAAGCTAGGTAATTTCAGAGATTATGTGTTTCAGAGATGAAAGATCGTGAACCCCTAAGAAGGGATCTTTTTCTACATTATATATGCAAAGGATGGATGTGGGAAGGGTTAAGGTTATACCTTTCCTTGAGTTGCAGCGAGCTCAGGTGGAAAGGTTGTGCTTCTCAACATTATTGAGGGTCGTTGCCGTGGAGGGAAGATCTCGGATGTGGGGAGATTCTCAACTCTTATGTTCTAATCAGAAGGACTCAAGCCCGTGTATTGTGAAGAAGGATGTCATGCCTAGCCACCGAGCTTCGCCCACTAACCATTCTGCCATATGGGTGGGACTTGGGCGGGTTGAAGGGTCTGCCCATGCCCAACCCGATTTGCGCAAACCTTAACCCATTTTGCCCGTGGAACCTGTGTTGCTCGGGTTGCCCAATTTGCAAAATAATGGGCGGGTTGGGGGGTTTTGGATGGGTTGCCCAATTAGAAATGCTTTTGCACATAAATAGATGGAAAAAAAAAACTCAACATATTTTTGAATTGGGAAAAAAAATTCTTTGAATTGCATAACGAAAACATAAAGTCCAACCCATATCCTCAAATATTTCAAACGAATTCTTAGCATTCAACATCAAACACAGTTTTTTATTTCTATAAAAAAAACTACCAAAGCATTCAACCTTAGTGTGTCACTTCCTTGGGTTGGGTAGATCGGTGCCCAAATCCATCCAAATTTAAATCGTGTTGATCTTTTTTTGTCCAAATCCATCCAAGTTTTTAATCCATGTTTCAGCCATGTGGCATCCTCTTGTAAGAAAGTGGGATGGTGTATGGTAAATTGTTGAAATGATGAGGGATGCGAATAGGAGGAAAGTAGGGAGGATGTCGTTTGGAGGGTTATTTTTTCTCCATCAACTCCTATCCAAGGTGGCACACAGGCGGGGGATGGGAGCCTGATTTGGGTAGGAGTCAATTGGAGATGCTCTTAACACAGTAGCCGTTGAAAAGCTAAAGCCTTATGCATGTCGTATTGCCACTACAAAAAAAACAGTTATTACCGACGGACAATATCCGTCGGTAATATTAAAATTCCGTCGGTAATATTCTATAGCGACGGAAGATATTTCCGTCGCTGGCTGTCGGAAAAGAAGGCGTCGGGGAAAACAATACGACGGACCAAATATTACCGTCGGTAATAATAATTAATACCGACGGTAATATTAACGCCGTCGGTAATATTTAATCAATTTAAAACTAATATAATATAGTATTGCCGACGAAATATAATACTCCGTCGGTAATATATAACCATTTTACCGACGGGTATAGTTTATACTGTCGGTAATACTATATATATTACCGACACATATATATATTAACCGTCGGTAATAATATATATATTACTGACCAAATTTATATAACCGTCGGTAATACTATATATATTACCGACGCATATATATATTACCCGTCGGTAATAATATATATATTACCGACGGATATTATATGCCGTCGGCAAAGTATTAATAATTTAAAAAAAAATAAAAATATTATTACCGACGGAATAATTAATTTCCGTCGGTAATAAGTATGTTTTTTTTTTTAATAAATTTACCTAAATATTGTTATTTAATTCCTGTGATTCAATACCATAATATATTACCACAATTTATCAAATATTACCACAATTTATAAAATATTACCTAAATTGATAAAAAATTACAGCAAATTATCAAATATTACCACAGTTCCCGGCCGACAATTATAGACAAGAACAAAAAATAACCATATATTACAAAATAATATTTACACAATCCAGAAATGAGAGATGATACATGTCCTATCTCAACCACCCCCGCCCGCCACCAACGTCGGTGCTCTCATCGATCCCCTGACGCCGCCCTATCTCAACCACGCCCGCCCACCACCAACGTTGGTGCTCTCATCGATCCCCTGACGCCGCCCTGCTCCTGCAATTAACATGTATTTGTTAAAAAAATGGTTTATATCTATAACTGAGTCTAAGCGTTAAAAAATGATAAGTTAGCGTGTTTCGGTTTTGAAATAGGTTTGGATTCAATCCGATCGTAGAATTATCGGTATCCAATAATTCGAACTTGGAATTATTCCGTATTTCGGACTTGCGAGCGGGTTCTAATTGGATATTTGACCAATTTACGCCCCGATTCACCGATTTAGAGTCTAAGTATTGAAAAATCATAACTTAGCGTGTTTCGGATATGAAATAGCTAGGTTTGGATTCGATCGGATCGTCATCGGATCGGCATTCGATAATTCAAACTTGGAATTATTCCGAATTTCGGACTTGCGAGCGGGTTCTAATTGGATATTTGACCAATTTACGCTCCGATTCACCGATTTAGAGTCTAAGTGTTGAAAAATCATAACTTAGCGTGTTTCGGATATGAAATAGCTAGGTTTGGATTCGATCGGATCGTCATCGGATCAGCATTCGATAATTCGAACTTGGAATTATTCCGAATTTCAGACTTGCGAGCGGGTTCTAATTGGATATTTGACCAATTTACGCTCCGATTCACCGATTTAGAGTCTAAGTGTTGGAAAATCATAAGTTAGCGTGTTTCGGATATGAAATAGGTTTGGATTCGATCCGATCGTCATCGGATCGGCATCCGGTAATTCGAAGTTGGAATTATTCCGTATTTCGGACTTGCGAGCGGGTTCTAATTGGATATTTGACCAATTTACGCTCCGATTCACCGATTTAGAGTCTAAGTGTTGGAAAATCATAAGTTAGCGTGTTTCGGATATAAAATAGGTTTGGATTCGATCGGATCGTCATCGGCTCGGCATCCGATAATTCGAACTTGGAATTATTCCGTATTTCGGACTTGCGAGCGGGTTCTAATTGGATATTTGACCAATTTACGCTCCGATTCACCGATTTAGAGTCTAAGTGTTGGAAAATCATAAGTTAGCGTGTTTCGGATATGAAATAGGTTTGGATTCGATCCGATCGTCATCGGATCGGCATCCGATAATTCGAACTTGGAATTATTCCGTATTTCGGACTTGCGAGCGGGTTCTAATTGGATATTTGACCAATTTATGCTCCGATTCACCGATTTAGAGTCTAAGTGTTGGAAAATCATAAGTTAGCGTGTTTCGGATATGAAATAGGTTTGGATTCGATCCGATCGTCATCGGCTCGGCATCCGATAATTCGAACTTGGAATTATTCCGTATTTCGGACTTGCGAGCGGGTTCTAATTGGATATTTGACCAATTTACGCTCCGATTCACCGATTTAGAGTCTAAGTGTTGGAAAATCATAAGTTAGCGTGTTTCGGATATGAAATAGGTTTGGATTCGATCCGATCGTCATCGGCTCGGCATCCGATAATTCGAAGTTGGATTTATTCCGTATTTCGGACTTGCGAGCGGGTTCTAATTGGATATTTGACCAATTTACGCTCCGATTCACCGATTTAGAGTCTAAGTGTTGGAAATCATAAGTTAGCGTGTTTCGGATATGAAATAGGTTTGGATTTGATCCGATCGTCATCGGATCGGCATCCGATAATTCGAAGTTGGATTTATTCCGTATTTCGGACTTGCGAGCGGGTTCTAATTGGATATTTGACCAATTTACGCTCCGATTCACCGATTTAGAGTCTAAGTGTTGGAAAATCATAAGTTAGCGTGTTTCGGATATGAAATAGGTTTGGATTCGATCCGATCGTCATTGGATCGGCATCCGGTAATTCGAAGTTGGAATTATTCCGTATTTCGGACTTGCGAGCGGGTTCTAATTGGATATTTGACCAATTTACGCTCCGATTCACCGATTTAGAGTCTAAGTGTTGAAAAATCATAACTTAGCGTGTTTCGGATATGAAATAGCTAGGTTTGGATTCGATCGGATCGTCATCGGATCGGCATTCGATAATTCAAACTTGGAATTATTCCGAATTTCGGACTTGCGAGCGGGTTCTAATTGGATATTTGACCAATTTACGCTCCGATTCACCGATTTAGAGTCTAAGTGTTGGAAAATCATAAGTTAGCGTGTTTCGGATATGAAATAGGTTTGGATTCGATCCGATCGTCATCGGATCGGCATCCGATAATTCGAACTTGGAATTATTCCGTATTTCGGACTTGCGAGCGGGTTCTAATTGGATATTTGACCAATTTACGCTCCGATTCACCGATTTAGAGTCTAAGTGTTGGAAAATCATAAGTTAGCGTGTTTCGGATATGAAATAGGTTTGGATTCGATCCGATCGTCATCGGCTCGGCATCCGATAATTCGAACTTGGAATTATTCCGAATTTCGGACTTGCGAGCGGGTTCTAATTGGATATTTGACCAATTTACGCTCCGATTCACCGATTTAGAGTCTAAGTGTTGAAAAATCATAACTTAGCGTGTTTCGGATATGAAATAGCTAGGTTTGGATTCGATCGGATCGTCATCGGATCGGCATTCGATAATTCGAACTTGGAATTATTCCGAATTTCGGACTTGCGAGCGGGTTCTAATTGGATATTTGACCAATTTACGCTCCGATTCACCGATTTAGAGTCTAAGTGTTGGAAAATCATAAGTTAGCGTGTTTCGGATATGAAATAGGTTTGGATTCGATCCGATCGTCATCGGATCGGCATCCGGTAATTCGAAGTTGGAATTATTCCGTATTTCAGACTTGCGAGCGGGTTCTAATTGGATATTTGACCAATTTACGCTCTGATTCACCGATTTAGAGTCTAAGTGTTGGAAAATCATAAGTTAGCGTGTTTCGGATATAAAATAGGTTTGGATTCGATCGGATCGTCATCGGCTCGGCATCCGATAATTCGAACTTGGAATTATTCCGTATTTCGGACTTGCGAGCGGGTTCTAATTGGATATTTGACCAATTTACGCTCCGATTCACCGATTTAGAGTCTAAGTGTTGAAAAATCATAACTTAGCGTGTTTCGGATATGAAATAGGTTTGGATTCGATCCGATCGTCATCGGATCATCATTCGATAATTCGAACTTGGAATTATTCCGAATTTCGGACTTGCGAGCGGGTTCTAATTGGATATTTGACCAATTTACGCTCCGATTCACTGATTTAGAGTCTAAGTGTTGGAAAATCATAAGTTAGCGTGTTTCGGATATGAAATAGGTTTGGATTCGATCCGATCGTCATCGGATCGGCATCCGATAATTCGAACTTGGAATTATTCCGTATTTTGGACTTGCGAGCGGGTTCTAATTGGATATTTGACCAATTTACGCTCCGATTCACCGATTTAGAGTCTAAGTGTTGGAAAATCATAAGTTAGCGTGTTTCGGATATGAAATAGGTTTGGATTCGATCCGATCGTCATCGGCTCGGCATCAGATAATTCGAACTTGGAATTATTCCGTATTTCGGACTTGCGAGCGGGTTCTAATTGGATATTTGACCAATTTACGCTCTGATTCACCGATTTAGAGTCTAAGTGTTGGAAAATCATAAGTTAGCGTGTTTCGGATATGAAATAGGTTTGGATTCGATCCGATCGTCATCGGATCGGCATCCGATAATTCGAAGTTGGATTTATTCCGTATTTCGGACTTGCGAGCGGGTTCTAATTGGATATTTGACCAATTTACGCTCCGATTCACCGATTTAGAGTCTAAGTGTTGGAAAATCATAAGTTAGCGTGTTTCGGATATGAAATAGGTTTGGATTCGATCCGATCGTCATCGGATCGGCATCCGGTAATTCGAAGTTGGAATTATTCTGTATTTCGGACTTGCGAGCGGGTTCTAATTGGATATTTGACCAATTTACGCTCCGATTCACCGATTTAGAGTCTAAGTGTTGGAAAATCATAAGTTAGCGTGTTTCGGATATGAAATAGGTTTGGATTCGATCCGATCGTCATCGGCTCGGCATTTGATAATTCGAACTTGGAATTATTCCGTATTTCGGACTTGCGAGCGGGTTCTAATTGGATATTTGACCAATTTACGCTCCGATTCACCGATTTAGAGTCTAAGTGTTGGAAAATCATAAGTTAGCGTGTTTCGGATATGAAATAGGTTTGGATTCGATCCGATCGTCATCGGATCGGCATCCGATAATTCGAAGTTGGATTTATTCCGTATTTCGGACTTGCGAGCGGGTTCTAATTGGATATTTGACCAATTTACGCTCCGATTCACCGATTTAGAGTCTAAGTGTTGGAAAATCATAAGTTAGCGTGTTTCGGATATGAAATAGGTTTGGATTCGATCCGATCGTCATCGGATCGGCATCCGGTAATTCGAAGTTGGAATTATTCCGTATTTTGGACTTGCGAGCGGGTTCTAATTGGATATTTGACCAATTTACGCTCCGATTCACCGATTTAGAGTCTAAGTGTTGGAAAATCATAAGTTAGCGTGTTTCGGATATGAAATAGGTTTGGATTCGATCCGATCGTCATCGGCTCGACATCCGATAATTCGAACTTGGAATTATTCCGTATTTCGGACTTGCGAGCGGGTTCTAATTGGATATTTGACCAATTTACGCTCCGATTCACCGATTTAGAGTCTAAGTGTTGGAAAATCATAAGTTAGCGTGTTTCGGATATGAAATAGGTTTGGATTCGATCCGATCGTCATCGGATCGGCATCCGATAATTCGAAGTTGGATTTATTCCGTATTTCGGACTTGCGAGCGGGTTCTAATTGGATATTTGACCAATTTACGCTCCGATTCACCGATTTAGAGTCTAAGTGTTGGAAAATCATAAGTTAGCGTGTTTCGGATATGAAATAGGTTTGGATTCGATCCGATCGTCATCGGATCGGCATCCGGTAATTCGAAGTTGGAATTATTCCGTATTTCGGACTTGCGAGCGGGTTCTAATTGGATATTTGACCAATTTACGCTCCGATTCACCGATTTAGAGTCTAAGTGTTGGAAAATCATAAGTTAGCGTGTTTCGGATATAAAATATGTTTGGATTCGATCCGATCATCATCGGCTCGGCATCCGATAATTCGAACTTGGAATTATTCCGTATTTCGGACTTGCGAGCGGGTTCTAATTGGATATTTGACCAATTTACGCTCCGATTCACCGATTTAGAGTCTAAGTGTTGGAAAATCATAAGTTAGCGTGTTTCGGATATGAAATAGGTTTGGATTCGATCCGATCGTCATCGGATCGGCATCCGATAATTCGAAGTTGGATTTATTCCGTATTTCGGACTTGCGAGCGGGTTCTAATTGGATATTTGACCAATTTACGCTTCGATTCACCGATTTAGAGTCTAAGTGTTGGAAAATCATAAGTTAGCGTGTTTCGGATATGAAATAGGTTTGGATTCGATCCGATCGTCATCGGATCGGCATCCGGTAATTCGAAGTTGGAATTATTCCGTATTTCGGACTTGCGAGCGGGTTCTAATTGGATATTTGACCAATTTACGCTCCGATTCACCGATTTAGAGTCTAAGTGTTGGAAACCATAAGTTAGCGTGTTTCGGATATGAAATAGGTTAGGATTCGATCCGATCGTCATCGGATCGGCATCCGATAATTCGAACTTGGATTTATTCCGTATTTCGGACTTGCGAGCGGGTTCTAATTGGATATTTGACCAATTTACGCTCCGATTCACCGATTTAGAGTCTAAGTGTTGGAAAATCATAAGTTAGCGTGTTTCGGATATGAAATAGGTTTGGATTCGATCCGATCGTCATCGGATCGACATCCGGTAATTCGAAGTTGGAATTATTCCGTATTTAAAAGAAAAACAGAGGCTACATCATTACCATGAGAGAGAGAGAGAGACCATTTACGATTCGATTTACTGATTTATAGTCTAAGTGTTGGAAAATCATAAGTGTGATAATATGATCTAAACTCAAATTAGTAAGATTCATATTTTTTGCTAATATTATAAAGATTAGTAAGTACCTGATCATGAGGATGAGCCACCGCTAGACCGGCTTATGAATTCATTAAATTTATGCTCCAGTTCCCTGCGAGCTTCTCTTTCCTCATCGAGGGCCTTCTTCTCCGCCTCAACCCTCTGCTCGAGGGCTTGCCTCTGCTCTCGCTCCGCCTCCATCCTCTGCTCGAGGGCCTGCCTCTGCTCTCGCTCCGCGTCTAGCGCAGACTGCAGCTGAGTGATAGCACCGGTCTGGGTGTCCCGTGCCCTCGAGCGCATACCCTCTCGTCCAAAGTAGGAGGAGGGCGTGACTCCAAGGCCCGTACAGAGGACACGGTCGTGCGTGGCAGGTCTCAGCACAGTATCCATCGCTGAGTCGACAGATACTGAGCTGGAGGAGGAGCCGGCCTCGCCCGACGGGGTCACCAGAAGTCGCATCCTCTCCTATATAAAAACAACCAATGATATTCAATGATATTTTATGGCATATATATAAGAATATATTAACAGTAATTTAATTACTTACCACTTGCGAGGCAACCCTGTCGTCCAGAAATGCCCCATCGATACGCCGCCTCCTAGAGGCCTCAAAAAGGTCAATCCTATTAGGCTCGTGGCCCAAGGACTGTGTCTGTTGGACATATAAAATAAATAGACGAGTTAATATAACATGTATAGAGCTTTAAATAATAACAATGTTTGTATCATTTACCAGCTGCTGGGCAAGCTGGGGCATGGAGGTCCTCCCCTTCACTGGAGCAGGTGTCGTCGAGGCACTTCTATTCTGCTTGCCTATAGCAGATTTCCTCTGTGTGAATCAATTAAATTTTGAAACATCAATACAAATTTTTAGTATAACATTAAAACAAGTACGAATCAACAAAATTATAATTATACCTGAAAGCTAGGGGTGGCCCAGTGAGCGACCAAAAACTGTAGAATGTGCAGCGGTGGCGCGTCTCTCGTCCCGGCCGCAGCCTGTACCTCCTCAGCCGGCTGGCCGACCAAGTAACCGTAGAGCTGGTAGAGCTCGTGACGGTAATCCCTGTACCGTTCACCCATCGTCTTCAACAAGTCCTCCCGATGGGTGTCGGTTTCCATGTTCTCCCATTTAAATTTCTCCTGTAAAATCAATTTAGAAACAAGTCATTTTATCAAATCAAATTATAAAGAAGTACGATATTATTCTAAAATGCTTTAATGAAACTAACGTACCAAAAACTGCTGATACATCCTCTCCTTATAGGATGCATCAATGTTCTTCCACCCCCTTAACCCCACAATCGGGGCATTCCTCTCCTCCCGTACTATCATGCCGACCCACGTGGCGGCGTCAGAAGCGTGCTCGCCCAAAAAGGTCTTGCCGCTCCACTGTAGGGACAGCGGCTCGCGTAAGGCCGACAAGCGCCGGGCCATCGTCACGCCCCGGTCGCCTACGTACCTGGTCGACCCTGCAAATAAAATATACATCAGTACTGAAGAAGTATTTACAATATGTATAAAACTTTAGATCTAAACATTACCTGTGGGCGTAGACGCTGCAGCCGAGTGCTGAGCACTGCTCGAAGCTCCGGAGGCTGCGACCACAGCAGGAGCTGGTGTGGAGAGAGGCACAGCACTACCAGATCCGGACGGCTCAGCCTCGGACCCTAGGGTGGCAGCCGGAGCGCTCTGAGCTACCCCACCCCTGCCTCTGCCTCTGCCTCTACGAACATATGACCGTGATGCCATCTGAAACAATTTAATTTATATATGAAACAGTAAGATTTAAGATTTACATATGAAACAATATGAAACAGTTTGATTTATATATGAAACAGTATGATTTACATATGAAACAATATAAAACAATATGAACCCGCTCGCAATATGAAACAATATGAAACAGTTAGACTCTAAATCGGTTAATCGGATCGTAAAGTGGTCAAATATCCAATTAGAACCCGCTCGCAAGTCCGAAATACGGAATATAATTCCAAGTTCGAATTATCGGATGCCGATCCGATGACGATCGGATCGAATCCAAACCTATTTTATATCCGAAACACGCTAACTTATGATTTTCCAACACTTAGACTCTAAATCGGTGAATCGGAGCGTAAATTGGTCAAATATCCAATTAGAACCCGCTCGCAAGTCTGAAATACGGAATAATTCCAACTTCGAATTATCGGATGCCGATCCGATGACGATCGGATCGAATCCAAACCTATTTCATATCCGAAACACGCTAACTTATGATTTTCCAACACTTAGACTCTAAATCGGTGAATCGGAGCGTAAATTGGTCAAATATCCAATTAGAACCCGCTCGCAAGTCCGAAATACGGAATAAATCCAAGTTCGAATTATCGGATGCCGATCCGATGACGATCGGATCGAATCCAAACCTATTTTATATCCGAAACACGCTAACTTATGATTTTCCAACACTTAGACTCTAAATCGGTGAATCGGAGCGTAAATTGGTCAAATATCCAATTAGAACCCGCTCGCAAGTCCGAAATACGGAATAATTCCAACTTCGAATTACCGGATGCCGATCCGATGCCGATCGGATCGAATCCAAACCTATTTCATATCCGAAACACGCTAACTTATGATTTTCCAACACTTAGACTCTAAATCGGTGAATCGGAGCGTAAATTGGTCAAATATCCAATTAGAACCCGCTCGCAAGTCCGAAATACGGAATAATTCCAACTTCGAATTACCGGATGCCGATCCGATGACGATCGGATCGAATCCAAACCTATTTCATATCCGAAACACGCTAACTTATGATTTTCCAACACTTAGACTCTAAATCGGTGAATCGGAGCGTAAATTGGTCAAATATCCAATTAGAACCCGCTCGCAAGTCCGAAATACGTAATAAATCCAACTTCGAATTATCGGATGCCGATCCGATGACGATCGGATCGAATCCAAACCTATTTCATATCCGAAACACGCTAACTTATGATTTTCCAACACTTAGACTCTAAATCGGTGAATCGGAGCGTAAATTGGTCAAATATCCAATTAGAACCCGCTCGCAAGTCCGAAATACGGAATAATTCCAAGTTCGAATTACCGGATGCCGATCCGATGACGATCGGATCGAATCCAAACCTATTTCATATCCGAAACACGCTAACTTATGATTTTCCAACACTTAGACTATAAATCGGTGAATCGGAGCGTAAATTGGTCAAATATCCAATTAGAACCCGCTTGCAAGTCCGAAATACGGAATAAATCCAACTTCGAATTATCGGATGCCGATCCGATGACGATCCGATCGAATCGAAACCTATTTCATATCCGAAACACGCTAACTTATGATTTTCCAACTCTTAGACTCTAAATCGGTGAATCGGTCGGATCGTAAATCGGTGAAACGGTATGATTTACATATGAAACGGTATGATTTACATATGAATCAGTGAAACGGTATGATTTACATATGAAACAATATGATATACATATGAAACAATATGATTTATATATGAAACAATTTGATTTAAATATGAAACAATTTGATTTACATACGGTCTAGTCATTTTCTGTCTTATCTCTGTCACTCCCATCGCTTCCCTCTTCTATTATTTGATCTGCATTCGCTGTCCAGTTTATATTGTCGACATCTTCATTTTCGTCGTGCACTGCGTCGACAATGATTATCTCATCATTCTGGTATGCATCCAAATCATCATCGACAACCCCCGCATCCTTGTCTCCCATGTCGTAAAAATCTCTGGGTGGTGACCTGACTACAATTTGCCAACCTGGAGAGGTATTATCCGGTGCATAAAATATCTGTTGCGCTTGAGAGGCAAGAATGAATGGATCTTCATATTGGGTATTCAATCTCTTGGCAGTGTTGATGCTGATAAAACCGTATTTGTTGACATTATAACCAGTCCCGCGATTATTAACATCATACCAATCGCATTTGAATAATACGATCCGATTTTGGCCAAGGAATTTAATCTCGAGAATCTCGTTGAGGACGCCGTAGAAGTCGATATTTTCTAATTCTTCTTGCTCACCGTTGACGACAACCCCACTATTTTGGGTTCTTCGTGATTTTTCACTATCTTTCGTCCGAAATCTTTAACCGTTCACGATATAACCATCGTACGATATTGCGTCTTACAAAGGACTACAAGATAAGCGCCAGAGATCCTCATTCATCAGCGGATCGTGGTTGTCGTGCAGCTCCTGTGCCTATAATAACCACACGACATTCATGATATGAACACATAATTATTATTCGGTAATGGATGTCAATGAAATTCAGTAATGATGTGAATACTTACGTGTTTCTCGAACCACGATGGGAATTCACGATCATGAATTTGGGGAGCATTTCGAGTACCCCGATTATTAATGATGGCTTTATGCTTCCTGTTTTACCGGTTATGAATTAGATTATAATTAGCACATATACTTAATGAATGGACTGAAAGAATGAGTAAATGATCGTAAAATGCTTACTCAATGAATGGCCACACTTCATCACATTGGCGCAACACATACATATGTGCCTGTTGAATCTCATCTACAGACAATCGACGGGTTTTGCCTCCTCCTACAGGTCTACCCATTTCGGCAAATATAGACAGACCCCCATCGAAGTCTATTGGACCACCGTCATAGTTCCGCTCAAGTTGATTGAATCGCGTGTCTATACCATGTAGGTATCTTGAGCAGAATGTTAGACATTCTTCTGCTAGGTATCCTTCAGCAATTGATCCCTCCGGACGACTTTTATTACGAACATATGATTTCAATGTTCGCAAGTACCTAATTTGAGAAAAAAATATTTGGATGAATATATCAAGAACGATCAAATACATTGTGCGAATGAGACGAGACGATTACCTCTAGATAAAATACATCCACCGGTAATGAACTGGGCCGCCGAGTTTGGCCTCATTTGCCAAGTGAACGGTCAAATGCACCATGACATCAAAGAAGGAAGGTGGAAATATCATCTCTAACTTGCACAATGTGAGCGCAATATCCCTCTCCATCGGTTCAAGTTGGTCCACTCTAAGTACCTTCGAGCACAACTGTCTGAAAAAAGTGCTGAGCTCAATTAACGGACCGGACACCTCTTCGGTTAAATTCCCACGTATAGCAAGAGATAACAATCGCTGCATAAGAACATGACAATCGTGGCTCTTTAATCCAGACAACTTCCGGCCGTTCTCTTCGTGCGATATTCGAAGAATAACCGTCTAGCGTTTTCACAGACCGTAGGAATGCACATAAGGCTGCCTTTTGCTATGAGCTCATGGTGTAGCATGCAACTGGCAACACATACTTATCCCCAATCTCTTGGGGATGAAGTGATTTTCGGATGCCCAACTCCTTAAGATCGAGACGAGATTTAAGATTATCCTTCGTCTTACCGTCGAGATTCAACAGTGTTCCTATAATATTGTCACACACATTTTTCTCGATATGCATGACATCCAAGTTATGCCGCAAGAGTAGGCTGCTCCAGTACGGTAGTTTAAAGAAAATACTCTTCTTCTTCCAGTTATGCTCACGCGTAGAATCTTCATGCGTTCTCTTCTTTTTACCTTTTCCAAGTGCCACGGCATCAAGCTGATCCAATTCGCACAAGACTTCTACCCCCGAAAGCTGCTCCGGGGCCTTTGCAAGTTCCTTCTTGCCGTTGAAAGCTCTTTTGTTCTGCCTCCACTTATGGCCGTCAACAAGGAATCTTCGATGGTCCATATAACAGAACTTGCCTCCGTTCTTCAATCGTAATGAATCTGTCTCCTTATTGCATGTAGGGCACGCCAATTTTCCTTTAGTACTCCACCCGGATAAGTTGGCATATGCAGGAAAATCGTTGATGGTCCATAGAAGTGCCGCATGCATCCGAAAATTCTAGCGCAACGAGGCATCATACGTATCGGCCCCAACTTCCCATAACTCGTTCAACTCCTCAATCAACGGCTGCAAGTAAACGTCAATATCATTACCTGGCGACCTGGGTCCGGGAATGAGCAAGGAGAGCATTGTGTATGGCTTTTTTAAGCACATCCAGGAAGGCAAATTGTATGGAACTAGGACAACTGGCCAAATGCTGTACGACACACTCATATTCCCAAAGGGATTGAAGCCATCGCTAGCAAGCCCTAACCTGACGTTGCGAACTTCACATACGAATTCAGGATATGTATGATCAAAATCTTTCCACGTCAGAGAGTCGGCCGGATGTCTCATAATCCCGTCATCTGTACGTTCTCGTGCATGCCACCTCATGTGCTCAGCAGTCTTCGATGACATAAACAACCTCTGAAGCCTGTCCCTGAGCGGGAAGTATAGGAGAACCTTTGCAGATACATTTTTTTTCCTTCGACTGGTACTAGACTCGGCATCCGTCTCTTTATATCTCGTTGCTCCGCATATGTGGCATGACTGTTGAGCGTCCATTTGGTACGATTTAACTCTTCTTTATCATGCACATAGCGTCACTTTGCTACGTAAAACTTTCATAATACACGTAAATTGCATGAGTTTTTTTGCACCACTGCTTAGCAGATTTTCATACGAACACAGTGGCATATTGGTTCGCTCTCATACATTGCATACATGAAAAATACGGAGCCCGATAATCCAAATTATTCTTTTTATCGATAATCGCATTGGTATCTTACACTCGTCATTTCATGTGTGTTTCTCAGGGAATCGACCCGGTAAGCGATGCAGTCAGCTCAAGGGCATCATACTGAAGCGTTGGATACTCTCATGGTGACCCGATGAAGGATGCATAATATGTTTTGAAGCAGTTCTGAAGAACAATGGAGCAAAGACTAAGTACATGATTTGGCGGAGAATTGACTTCATCGGGCGGACGAAGACCCCCGGACATTCTACAGAGCTTAATGAGGCATGATGGTGACTTACCTATGTGGCACGGAGAACACCCGAACCTACCACCTTTTCTCTCTCCTCTATTTCTTTCTGCCCTTTCTTTTCTCTTTCCCATACGATTCCATCGCAACCATCCATCCATCTCGGTCCGACCCGATCACATCCGCCCCTTACAATACAATACCCATGCACGTTCAACATATTCCATCACAGCCTTTAGTGCATCAAGCCATCACAACCACCCTTTGAAACCCAAGCCCAGCAGCGCTTCATTGCAGCCCACCAACCCAACTCGATGATCTCATCCCGTGCATCAGCATACACCGATCCCACTTAATGCATGCAGCCTCCCCACCATCACAGCCGTCCGATGGCATGCAGGACCAGCAGCAACCGAACTTCTCTCTCCGGGATCTTCTCTCTAACTCAACCGAACGTTACTCTCTTTCTTTCCTTATTCTCTCTCTAGTCCGCACGTCTCTCTCGTCCCTCTTTCCTTATCAGCCCCGGATCCCAACCGAACACTACCGAACTTCTCTACCTCTCTTTCCTTAAACAGCCCGAAAGTCTCTCTCTCTCCCGTTTCTTTCTCACCTCTCAAATACATCACAGCCATCCAAGCCCATGCATGCACCCGTGCATGGCACATGCAGCCGTACGATCAGCACCAGCGGCTCAGCTCTCTCCTACCCGAGAAACCCATCACAACCGCCCAGTTCCGGGACTCTCTCTCTAAAGCCCAAACCGAAAACCCAGCTGTAGCTGAGTCCGATACTCTCTCCATCTTTCCTTATCTCTCTAACCCGACCCATGCAAATACGAACGCTCAACCAAGTCACAGCTCTCTCTTTTTCTCTCTCTCTATCCTATATAAGGGGGCTAGCTTTGGACGAACCGAGGAGAGGGGGGCTGCCATCTACTTTGATCTACAACCCACATCTTCCATCTACCACATATCAGAACACTCGCCACCATCTCCATCTTCATCACCACCGGAGCTTTAGACGACCGAACCCGTACCATCTTCGCCATCTACGCCGACGAAGCCGCACGTCGCAATCATCGCCGGGTTCGTCATCTTCAAAGGAGCATCCGCCATCAGCGCTCGTATGGCCATGCGAGGCTAACCACCCTATTCTAAGACCTGGATGAAGCCCTGTAGTCAGATCTAAACTCTGTTTTTATGTTATTTTTATATTTTCGTTCGTTCAAATAAAATAATGTGATCTTATTTATCTCATGAAAGCTTGATAGGAATTGCATACAGTAAGTCCGACTTATTCTCTGTATTATCAGGGTTTTATAGAAGTCGATTTCATAGTTTTATTCTTCGTTATTACGGAAAGTTTTACGGGGAATCATTACATAGTCTTGGCTTTTGTTATCACTAAGAATTTTACGGAGAATTACTCCATCTTATTCCTATGAAGCGAGAAAGATCGCTACATTAGTTCACCCTAATTGTGCTCCTTATTGAATATCTTCCGCGGGGATAGATTGACTTCGAATCTCCGTGAGAATCCTGGAAATCATATAAAAGTATAGTTTAGATCGCTACTTGTGCGGTATCTAGGGCTTAGAATATCGCATCCATATCTGAACTTCCACACTGCACCGCATTACATTAATTAGTTAATTTGCATGCTTTAATCTTGATTAGTTTATTTTTTCACAATCTCATAGAACCAAATCAACAACATTGCTCATTAAGTAACTTAGGTAGATAGATTAATAACCTTAGATTAGATAGTTTCCTCATTAGCAATCCCTGTGGGATCGACCTCGTAATACGTACCGCTCCTACAAAGCGATTCGTGCACTTGCGAGTTATAATTTAGATCAAATTAGCCCTTAATTTAGGATTAGTTTAGATCGCATCAAGTTTTTGGCGCCGTTGCCGGGGATTGCAACGAAGCTTTCGAATTTAGGTTATTCCTTACTTGCCTTAGTTAGTTTTATTTGTTTTTGTTAGTTTAATTTTATCTTTAGAGTATAGCAGTTTCTTAATCTTTAACCAAAATGACTAACCAAACAATGACCCTAGAAGAATATATGAATCTTACAAGGTCAACAAAATATCAAGATCCATTTTCAACAGTAATGACCAACTCACATTCACCCCAAGAAATGACCCTAAAGGAGTATATGAACATAACAAGAACCATCAGACATCAGGATTCTATAAACTTTTCAACTGAAATAGAATATCCTGAAAGAAATTCACCGATTAGGAGTTTACATGGCCATATACAATATAATTCATCATGCCATGACACACATGATCCTAGATGGCAAAATTATCATGATTCTAGATGGCAAAATTTTCAAGATCCAAGTAGGCAATATTATCAAAATTCTTATTGGCAAAATCATCAAGACTATAGTTGGAAAAATGAATCATCTGCTACTAATTTTCAAGAGCCTTATGATTATATGCCACTAAATGAGGAGACTCTTGAAGATATACTACAAATGTCTATGCGCAATCAGCTTATGCAGAACTATCAAAGCAATATACAAGAGCAAATAAACGCTTTCGAAAGAATTGAATCACATTTGAATGTTATTAAGGAAGCAATACTTCGAGATCAACTTCAACCTGAGTCTAACTCCGATGAAGATTATGAGGATTATGAAAATATAATTAGCGTCTCAATAGATAATGGAGCTTATGAGGAGACCAAGATGGACATCCCTTTAGAAGATGAACTTGTCAAATCTGATTTTCTTAATTCTTTGGAAGATTGTCCGAGCAATATTGATGACATTAATATGGATATAATTTTTAAGGATACTAATGATCTCCCATCCAATATTGATGTCATCAATGATAACACTATAGATAGTATAATTGATGAAGAAGCCTATGCTCCCCTCTATAACGATGATGATGAGATTATTAAAGAAAGTAATGTTCTCACATCCAGTTTAAATGTTAATAATGATAATAAAATCTATAAGATGAATATGATCGACAATCTTATGGAGAGCAAGATTCCTCAATCATCTTTTAATGATCCATTGGAGGCATGCTTAAAAAATTATGGTTACCCGAACTACGATCTGACCAATATTATATTTGATAACACTCATGATCTTCCTTATGACATTGATGATGATATATTTGCTAAAGAAGCCAATGCTCTATCAATGAATCTTGAAATAAAAAATATCATGATTGATCACCCATCCATTATCGAAAAATCATACAGTGATCTACAAATTCTGCCATCTGAGTTTCAACATACACATTTGGGTGAAGAATATATATTTTCTGATTTAATTTTTTCTAAATTCATCCAAAATCAGAAAATTCAATTTTGCAAACTTTTCAAAGATAATATAGATGATACATGGCAGAATATGGAGTATAATAATGAATCTTATATTGTTCAATTTGAAAAGAAAAATCATGAAGAACAATATAGGATGAATCCTAATAGAAGAATGGATAGTCATGTAGAAACATGCCCGAAATATACTATAGAATATAATTTCTCCATTGATGACTACTCTCTTTTCTTTTTAAAAATTCCATCTGCTAAAAAACATATTTGTATTATAGCAGTTATTTTTTTCTTTATTTATTAGCATCTGCTCCTCTTTATTAGTCTGTTTAGTCGCTTTGTTTTTTTTTCTTTATGGCACTGACATTTTGCAGGAAGCTATCATACAAAGCACTTTTAAGGTATTATCCATCCTTAAAACTTCATACTTTCATTTTATATATATGTCCTTAAAAAATGCTTTCATATAATGCTATTATCTCATTCCTGAGCATATATAATTCATACATTGAGGACAATGTCTAATTTAAGTTTGGGGGTGTGATGTACATTTTTGTAAAATCCTGTATGCATCTAATTTCTACAAAATTTTTTTGTTCTTATTTTGAATTAAAAAAAAAAAACCAAAAAAAAAAATTGTTTTTTTAATAATAATGCATCAACTCATGCTGTAGTGGGACAGCTCGGCACATACATCTTCATGTATGTGTGTCTAGTCTGTAGTCCCCTACTAAAACTACAGCGTCCGTATAGAAATCTATAGGAATTTGTATTTGCATGTTTTTATTTTCTTTTTCTTATTTTATTTTCTTATCGTATTACTTTTGCCGTCCCTTTCGTTCTTTTCGAAAAAAAAAATTTATATATATCTATATATATTTTATCTTTATTTCAGGTTTTGTAATATAATTTTATCGTACTCGAATAGGACTATAAGGTACTTGATAATCAAGGTATAGAGTCCAAGGAGTAGCTAGAAAAAGTATGTCTAATATGGTTCTGACCCTTAGTAACCTTTTAGAGATTGTCAAAACAAACTAGACTTGACTTTTCACTTCACATCTGGCTTACACCTCTAGGGTCTAGATTCAAAGCTTTCATATCGGGCTAATAGTCAACTAGAGTCCTGATGAACCATGCGGATCTGGTTCACTTGGTCTGAAAAAAATATATCATTAGAAAAGCGACCAGTGAATTCTAAGGTATAGCGGAAAGGGCTACCTATTAGCATGGTCTAGGACCTAATTATGTAAAAGTCATAACCTGTATGCCCTAATATGAGTGAAGCCTGGTCGATAGGGTTATGAGAATGATCCTATGGATGCAGAGTGAATCAAATATAAAGGCAACATGAGGATGGCTACCTAACTCATGAGAGCGTTGGCAGCGTGTCATGGGCATAGAGTGCAGCTGGCATGGTACAAGTTAGGAAGGGATATATAATTAGATCCAGAAAAAAATGAGACCGAAAAAAAAAAAAAAAAAGAGAAAAGAAAAAAGAAATGGAAATAGTGTGAAAGCCGTCGTTATAAACAATGTGGGGAAACTGGAATATCACATATAAAGCCGAAAGGTATTAAGGTGAATATCCACAACTCCCACTAGCCTGTCTAGATTAGCTGGTTTTGACTCAGGTTCTAAGGTCGACTTTGACCGTTCTAGGAGATTGTTAGAATGATATGAATGTAGAGAACCAAACCCCAAGTTGTGTTTTGCCCAGACAGCACCGTGCACTCGAGCATAGTTGACCTTGATCTTTTCTAGCGGGAAACTAATAGTTAGAACCTAAAGTGCTTACTTCGAAAGCTGAAACTTGGGCTAGATGTCTTGTGAGTCTTGTGCCTTAGAAATTCTATTTTTGAGTACTTTTTAATTATTCTACGAAACCGATTTTTCTTATTTCTTATTTATATTTTTTTTTTTAAAAAAATGTTTGAATTTTGTGGGTAGATTCACTGCAAACTCTCACGAGACAAAACTCGTCCACTGGGGTAACCCAGGGGTTTAACGGCTTGTTGCACGTGCTAAGTGCAATCGCGATTCCTGCGAAAGTGAGTTCAGTTATTTTTATTTTTCTATTATTTTCGTAGTTTATTTTGGTTGCTTTCTCGAGGACTAGAAAGATTTAAGTTTGGGGGTGTGTTGAGCGTCCATTTGGTACGATTTAACCCTTCTTTATCATGCACATAGCGTCACTTTGCTACGTAAAACTTTCATAATACACGTAAACTGCATGAGTTTTTTTGCACCACTGCTTAGCAGATTTTCATACGAACACAGTGGCATATTGGTTCGCTCTCATACATTGCATACATAAAAAATACGGAGCCCGATAATCCAAATTATTCTTTTTATCGATAATCGCATTGGTATCTTACACTCGTCATTTCATGTGTGTTTCTCAGGGAATCGACCCGGTAAGCGATGCAGTCAGCTCAAGGGCATCATACTGAAGCGTTGGATACTCTCATGGTGACCCGATGAAGGATGCATAATATGTTTTGAAGCAGTTCTGAAGAACAATGGAGCAAAGACTAAGTACATGATTTGGCGGAGAATTGACTTCATCGGGCGGACGAAGACCCCCGGACATTCTACAGAGCTTAATGAGGCATGATGGTGACTTACAGATGTGGCACGGAGAACACCCGAACCTACCACCTTTTCTCTCTCCTCTATTTCTTTCTGCCCTTTCTTTTCTCTTTCCCATACGATTCCATCGCAACCATCCATCCATCTCGGTCCGACCCGATCACATCCGCCCCTTACAATACAATACCCATGCACGTTCAACATATTCCATCACAGCCTTTAGTGCATCAAGCCATCACAACCACCCTTTGAAACCCAAGCCCAGCAGCGCTTCATTGCAGCCCACCAACCCAACTCGATGATCTCATCCCGTGCATCAGCATACACCGATCCCACTTAATGCATGCAGCCTCCCCACCATCACAGCCGTCCGATGGCATGCAGGACCAGCAGCAACCGAACTTCTCTCTCCGGGATCTTCTCTCTAACTCAACCGAACGTTACTCTCTTTCTTTCCTTATTCTCTCTCTAGTCCGCACGTTTCTCTCGTCCCTCTTTCCTTATCAGCCCCGGATCCCAACCGAACACTACCGGACTTCTCTACCTCTCTTTCCTTAAACAGCCCGAAAGTCTCTCTCTCTCCCGTTTCTTTCTCACCTCTTAAATACATCACAGCCATCCAAGCCCATGCATGCACCCGTGCATGGCACATGCAGCCGTACGATCAGCACCAGCGGCTCAGCTCTCTCCTACCCGAGAAACCCATCACAACCGCCCAGTTCTGGGACTCTCTCTCTAAAGCCCAAACCGGAAACCCAGCTGTAGCTGAGTCCGATACTCTCTCCATCTTTCCTTATCTCTCTAACCCGACCCATGCAAATACGAACGCTCAACCAAGTCACAACTCTCTCTTTTTCTCTCTCTCTATCCTATATTAGGGGGCTAGCTTTGGACGAACCGAGGAGAGGGGGGCTGCCATCTACTTTGATCTACAACCCACATCTTCCATCTACCACATATCAGAACACTCGCCACCATCTCCATCTTCATCACCACCGGAGCTTTAGACGACCGAACCCGTACCATCTTCGCCATCTACGCCGACGAAGCCGCACGTCGCAATCATCGCCGGGTTCGTCATCTTCAAAGGAGCATCCGCCATCAGCGCTCGTATGGCCATGCGAGGCTAACCACCCTATTCTAAGACCTGGATGAAGCCCTGTAGTCAGATCTAAACTCTGTTTTTATGTTATTTCTATATTTTCGTTCGTTCAAATAAAATAATGTGATCTTATTTATCTCATGAAAGCTTGATAGGAATTGCATACAATAAGTCCGACTTATTCTCTGTATTATCAGGGTTTTACAGAAGTCGATTTCATAGTTTTATTCTTCGTTATTACGGAAAGTTTTACGGGGAATCATTACATAGTCTTGGCTTTTGTTATCACTACGAATTTTACGGAGAATTACTCCATCTTATTCCTATGAAGCGAGAAAGATCGCTACATTAGTTCACCCTAATTGTGCTCCTTATTGAATATCTTCCGCGGGGATAGATTGACTTCGAATCTCCGTGAGAATCCTGGAAATCATATAAAAGTATAGTTTAGATCGCTACTTGTGCGGTATCTAGGGCTTAGAATATTGCATCCATATCTGAACTTCCACACTGCACCGCATTACATTAATTAGTTAATTTGCATGCTTTAATCTTGATTAGTTTATTTTTTCACAATTTCATAGAACCAAATCAACAACATTGCTCATTAAGTAACTTAGGTAGATAGATTAATAACCTTAGATTAGATAGTTTCCTCATTAGCAATCCCTGTGGGATCGACCTCGTAATACGTACCGCTCCTATAAAGCGATTCGTGCACTTGCGAGTTATAATTTAGATCAAATTAGCCCTTAATTTAGGATTAGTTTAGATCGCATCAAGTTTTTGGCGCCGTTGCCGGGGATTGCAACGAAGCTTTCGAATTTAGGTTATTCCTTACTTGCCTTAGTTAGTTTTATTTGTTTTTGTTAGTTTAATTTTATTTTTAGAGTATAGCAGTTTCTTAATCTTTAACCAAAATGACTAACCAAACAATGACCCTAGAAGAATATATGAATCTTACAAGGTCAACAAAATATCAAGATCCATTTTCAACAATAATGACCAACTCACATTCACCCCAAGAAATGACCCTAAAGGAGTATATGAACATAACAAGAACCATCAGACATCAGGATTCTATAAACTTTTCAACTGAAATAGAATATCCTGAAAGAAATTCACCGATTAGGAGTTTACATGGCCATATACAATATAATTCATCATGCCATGACACACATGATCCTAGATGGCAAAATTATCATGATTCTAGATGGCAAAATTTTCAAGATCCAAGTAGGCAATATTATCAAAATTCTTATTGGCAAAATCATCAAGACTATAGTTGGAAAAATGAATCATCTGCTACTAATTTTCAAGAGCCTTATGATTATATGCCACTAAATGAGGAGACTCTTGAAGATATACTACAAATGTCTATGCGCAATCAGCTTATGCAGAACTATCAAAGCAATATACAAGAGCAAATAAACGCTTTCGAAAGAATTGAATCACATTTGAATGTTATTAAGGAAGCAATACTTCGAGATCAACTTCAACCTGAGTCTAACTCCGATGAAGATTATGAGGATTATGAAAATATAATTAGCGTCTCAATAGATAATGGAGCTTATGAGGAGACCAAGATGGACATCCCTTTAGAAGATGAACTTGTCAAATCTGATTTTCTTAATTCTTTGGAAGATTGTCCGAGCAATATTGATGACATTAATATGGATATAATTTTTAAGGATACTAATGATCTCCCATCCAATATTGATGTCATCAATGATAACACTATAGATAGTATAATTGATGAAGAAGCCTATGCTCCCCTCTATAACGATGATGATGAGATTATTAAAGAAAGTAATGTTCTCACATCCAGTTTAAATGTTAATAATGATAATAAAATCTATAAGATGAATATGATCGACAATCTTATGGAGAGCAAGATTCCTCAATCATCTTTTAATGATCCATTGGAGGCATGCTTAAAAAATTATGGTTACCCGAACTACGATCTGACCAATATTATATTTGATAACACTCATGATCTTCCTTATGACATTGATGATGATATATTTGCTAAAGAAGCCAATGCTCTATCAATGAATCTTGAAATAAAAAATATCATTATTGATCACCCATCCATTATCGAAAAATCATACAGTGATCTACAAATTCTGCCATCTGAGTTTCAACATACACATTTGGGTGAAGAATATATATTTTCTGATTTAATTTTTTCTAAATTCATCCAAAATCAGAAAATTCAATTTTGCAAACTTTTCAAAGATAATATAGATGATACATAGCAGAATATGGAGTATAATAATGAATCTTATATTGTTCAATTTGAAAAGAAAAATCATGAAGAACAATATAGGATGAATCCTAATAGAAGAATGGATAGTCATGTAGAAACATGCCCGAAATATACTATAGAATATAATTTCTCCATTGATGACTACTCTCTTTTCTTTTTAAAAATTCCATCTGCTAAAAAACATATTTGTATTATATCAGTTATTTTTTTCTTTATTTATTAGCATCTGCTCCTCTTTATTAGTCTGTTTAGTCGCTTTGTTTTTTTTTCTTTATGGCACTGACATTTTGCAGGAAGCTATCATACAAAGCACTTTTAAGGTATTATCCATCCTTAAAACTTCATACTTTCATTTTATATATATGTCCTTAAAAAATGCTTTCATATAATGCTATTATCTCATTCCTGAGCATATATAATTCATACATTGAGGACAATGTCTAATTTAAGTTTGGGGGTATGATGTACATTTTTGTAAAATCCTGTATGCATCTAATTTCTACAAAATTTTTTTGTTCTTATTTTGAATTAAAAAAAAAAAACCAAAAAAAAAAATTGTTTTTTTAATAATAATGCATCAACTCATGCTGTAGTGGGACAGCTCGGCACATACATCTTCATGTATGTGTGTCTAGTCTGTAGTCCCCTACTAAAACTACAGCGTCCGTATAGAAATCTATAGGAATTTGTATTTGCATGTTTTTATTTTCTTTTTCTTATTTTATTTTCTTATCGTATTACTTTTGCCGTCCCTTTCGTTCTTTTCGAAAAAAAAAATTTATATATATCTATATATATTTTATCTTTATTTCAGGTTTTGTAATATAATTTTATCGTACTCGAATAGGACTATAAGGTACTTGATAATCAAGGTATAGAGTCCAAGGAGTAGCTAGAAAAAGTATGTCTAATATGGTTCTGACCCTTAGTAACCTTTTAGAGATTGTCAAAACAAACTAGACTTGACTTTTCACTTCACATCTGGCTTACACCTCTAGGGTCTAGATTCAAAGCTTTCATATCGGGCTAATAGTCAACTAGAGTCCTGATGAACCATGCGGATCTGGTTCACTTGGTCTGAAAAAAATATATCATTAGAAAAGCGACCAGTGAATTCTAAGGTATAGCGGAAAGGGCTACCTATTAGCATGGTCTAGGACCTAATTATGTAAAAGTCATAACCTGTATGCCCTAATATGAGTGAAGCCTGGTCGATAGGGTTATGAGAATGATCCTATGGATGCAGAGTGAATCAAATATAAAGGCAACATGAGGATGGCTACCTAACTCATGAGAGCGTTGGCAGCGTGTCATGGGCATAGAGTGCAGCGGGCATGGTACAAGTTAGGAAGGGATATATAATTAGATCCAGAAAAAAATGAGACCGAAAAAAAAAAAAAAAGAGAAAAGAAAAAAGAAATGGAAATAGTGTGAAAGCCGTCGTTATAAACAATGTGGGGAAACTGGAATATCACATATAAAGCCGAAAGGTATTAAGGTGAATATCCACAATTCCCACTAGCCTGTCTAGATTAGCTGGTTTTGACTCAGGTTCTAAGGTCGACTTTGACCGTTCTAGGAGATTGTTAGAATGATATGAATGTAGAGAACCAAACCCCAAGTTGTGTTTTGCCCAGACAGCACCGTGCACTCGAGCATAGTTGACCTTGATCTTTTCTAGCGGGAAACTAATAGTTAGAACCTAAAGTGCTTACTTCGAAAGCTGAAACTTGGGCTAGATGTCTTGTGAGTCTTGTGCCTTAGAAATTCTATTTTTGAGTACTTTTTAATTATTCTACGAAACCGATTTTTCTTATTTCTTATTTATATTTTTTTTAAAAAAAAAATGTTTGAATTTTGTGGGTAGATTCACTGCAAACTCTCACGAGACAAAACTCGTCCACTGGGGTAACTCAGGGGTTTAACGGCTTGTTGCACGTGCTAAGTGCAATCGCGATTCCTGCGAAAGTGAGTTCAGTTATTTTTATTTTTCTATTATTTTCGTAGTTTATTTTGGTTGCTTTCTCGAGGACTAGAAAGATTTAAGTTTGGGGGTGTGTTGAGCGTCCATTTGGTACGATTTAACCCTTCTTTATCATGCACATAGCGTCACTTTGCTACGTAAAACTTTCATAATACACGTAAACTGCATGAGTTTTTTTGCACCACTGCTTAGCAGATTTTCATACGAACACAGTGGCATATTGGTTCGCTCTTATACATTGCATACATAAAAAATACGGAGCCCGATAATCCAAATTATTCTTTTTATCGATAATCGCATTGGTATCTTACACTCGTCATTTCATGTGTGTTTCTCAGGGAATCGACCCGGTAAGCGATGCAGTCAGCTCAAGGGCATCATACTGAAGCGTTGGATACTCTCATGGTGACCCGATGAAGGATGCATAATATGTTTTGAAGCAGTTCTGAAGAACAATGGAGCAAAGACTAAGTACATGATTTGGCGGAGAATTGACTTCATCGGGCGGACGAAGACCCCCGGACATTCTACAGAGCTTAATGAGGCATGATGGTGACTTACAGATGTGGCACGGAGAACACCCGAACCTACCACCTTTTCTCTCTCCTCTATTTCTTTCTGCCCTTTCTTTTCTCTTTCCCATACGATTCCATCGCAACCATCCATCCATCTCGGTCCGACCCGATCACATCCGCCCCTTACAATACAATACCCATGCACGTTCAACATATTCCATCACAGCCTTTAGTGCATCAAGCCATCACAACCACCCTTTGAAACCCAAGCCTAGCAGCGCTTCATTGCAGCCCACCAACCCAACTCGATGATCTCATCCCGTGCATCAGCATACACCGATCCCACTTAATGCATGCAGCCTCCCCACCATCACAGCCGTCCGATGGCATGCAGGACCAGCAGCAACCGAACTTCTCTCTCCGGGATCTTCTCTCTAACTCAACCGAACTTTACTCTCTTTCTTTCCTTATTCTCTCTCTAGTCCGCACGTTTCTCTCGTCCCTCTTTCCTTATCAGCCCCGGATCCCAACCGAACACTACCGGACTTCTCTACCTCTCTTTCCTTAAACAGCCCGAAAGTCTCTCTCTCTCCCGTTTCTTTCTCACCTCTCAAATACATCACAGCCATCCAAGCCCATGCATGCACCCGTGCATGGCACATGCAGCCGTACGATCAGCACCAGCGGCTCAGCTCTCTCCTACCCGAGAAACCCATCACAACCGCCCAGTTCTGGGACTCTCTCTCTAAAGCCCAAACCGGAAACCCAGCTGTAGCTGAGTCCGATACTCTCTCCATCTTTCCTTATCTCTCTAACCTGACCCATGCAAATACGAACGCTCAACCAAGTCACAGCTCTCTCTTTTTCTCTCTCTCTATCCTATATAAGGGGGCTAGCTTTGGACGAACCGAGGAGAGGGGGGCTGCCATCTACTTTGATCTACAACCCACATCTTCCATCTACCACATATCAGAACACTCGCCACCATCTCCATCTTCATCACCACCGGAGCTTTAGACGACCGAACCCGTACCATCTTCGCCATCTACGCCGACGAAGCCGCACGTCGCAATCATCGCTGGGTTCGTCATCTTCAAAGGAGCATCCGCCATCAGCGCTCGTATGGCCATGCGAGGCTAACCACCCTATTCTAAGACCTGGATGAAGCCCTGTAGTCAGATCTAAACTCTGTTTTTATGTTATTTCTATATTTTCGTTCGTTCAAATAAAATAATATGATCTTATTTATCTCATGAAAGCTTGATAGGAATTGCATACAGTAAGTCCGACTTATTCTCTGTATTATCAGGGTTTTACAGAAGTCGATTTCATAGTTTTATTCTTCGTTATTACGGAAAGTTTTACGGGGAATCATTACATAGTCTTGGCTTTTGTTATCACTACGAATTTTACGGAGAATTACTCCATCTTATTCCTATGAAGCGAGAAAGATCGCTACATTAGTTCACCCTAATTGTGCTTCTTATTGAATATCTTCCGCAGGGATAGATTGACTTCGAATCTCCGTGAGAATCCTGGAAATCATATAAAAGTATAGTTTAGATCGCTACTTGTGCGGTATCTAGGGCTTAGAATATCGCATCCATATCTGAACTTCCACACTGCACCGCATTACATTAATTAGTTAATTTGCATGCTTTAATCTTGATTAGTTTATTTTTTCACAATCTCATAGAACCAAATCAACAACATTGCTCATTAAGTAACTTAGGTAGATAGATTAATAACCTTAGATTAGATAGTTTCCTCATTAGCAATCCCTGTGGGATCGACCTCGTAATACGTACCGCTCCTACAAAGCGATTCGTGCACTTGCGAGTTATAATTTAGATCAAATTAGCCCTTAATTTAGGATTAGTTTAGATCGCATCAAGTTTTTGGCGCCGTTGCCGGGGATTGCAACGAAGCTTTCGAATTTAGGTTATTCCTTACTTGCCTTAGTTAGTTTTATTTGTTTTTGTTAGTTTAATTTTATCTTTAGAGTATAGCAGTTTCTTAATCTTTAACCAAAATGACTAACCAAACAATGACCCTAGAAGAATATATGAATCTTACAAGGTCAACAAAATATCAAGATCCATTTTCAACAGTAATGACCAACTCACATTCACCCCAAGAAATGACCCTAAAGGAGTATATGAACATAACAAGAACCATCAGACATCAGGATTCTATAAACTTTTCAACTGAAATAGAATATCCTGAAAGAAATTCACCGATTAGGAGTTTACATGGCCATATACAATATAATTCATCATACCATGACACACATGATCCTAGATGGCAAAATTATCATGATTCTAGATGGCAAAATTTTCAAGATCCAAGTAGGCAATATTATCAAAATTCTTATTGGCAAAATCATCAAGACTATAGTTGGAAAAATGAATCATCTGCTACTAATTTTCAAGAGCCTTATGATTATATGCCACTAAATGAGGAGACTCTTGAAGATATACTACAAATGTCTATGCGCAATCAGCTTATGCAGAACTATCAAAGCAATATACAAGAGCAAATAAACGCTTTCGAAAGAATTGAATCACATTTGAATGTTATTAAGGAAGCAATACTTCGAGATCAACTTCAACCTGAGTCTAACTCCGATGAAGATTATGAGGATTATGAAAATATAATTAGCGTCTCAATAGATAATGGAGCTTATGAGGAGACCAAGATGGACATCCCTTTAGAAGATGAACTTGTCAAATCTGATTTTCTTAATTCTTTGGAAGATTGTCCGAGCAATATTGATGACATTAATATGGATATAATTTTTAAGGATACTAATGATCTCCCATCCAATATTGATGTCATCAATGATAACACTATAGATAGTATAATTGATGAAGAAGCCTATGCTCCCCTCTATAACGATGATGATGAGATTATTAAAGAAAGTAATGTTCTCACATCCAGTTTAAATGTTAATAATGATAATAAAATCTATAAGATGAATATGATCGACAATCTTATGGAGAGCAAGATTCCTCAATCATCTTTTAATGATCCATTGGAGGCATGCTTAAAAAATTATGGTTACCCGAACTACGATCTGACCAATATTATATTTGATAACACTCATGATCTTCCTTATGACATTGATGATGATATATTTGCTAAAGAAGCCAATGCTCTATCAATGAATCTTGAAATAAAAAATATCATGATTGATCACCCATCCATTATCGAAAAATCATACAGTGATCTACAAATTCTGCCATCTGAGTTTCAACATACACATTTGGGTGAAGAATATATATTTTCTGATTTAATTTTTTCTAAATTCATCCAAAATCAGAAAATTCAATTTTGCAAACTTTTCAAAGATAATATAGATGATACATGGCAGAATATGGAGTATAATAATGAATCTTATATTGTTCAATTTGAAAAGAAAAATCATGAAGAACAATATAGGATGAATCCTAATAGAAGAATGGATAGTCATGTAGAAACATGCCCGAAATATACTATAGAATATAATTTCTCCATTGATGACTACTCTCTTTTCTTTTTAAAAATTCCATCTGCTAAAAAACATATTTGTATTATAGCAGTTATTTTTTTCTTTATTTATTAGCATCTGCTCCTCTTTATTAGTCTGTTTAGTCGCTTTGTTTTTTTTTCTTTATGGCACTGACATTTTGCAGGAAGCTATCATACAAAGCACTTTTAAGGTATTATCCATCCTTAAAACTTCATACTTTCATTTTATATATATGTCCTTAAAAAATGCTTTCATATAATGCTATTATCTCATTCCTGAGCATATATAATTCATACATTGAGGACAATGTCTAATTTAAGTTTGGGGGTGTGATGTACATTTTTGTAAAATCCTGTATGCATCTAATTTCTACAAAATTTTTTTGTTCTTATTTTGAATTAAAAAAAAAAAACCAAAAAAAAAATTGTTTTTTTAATAATAATGCATCAACTCATGCTGTAGTGGGACAGCTCGGCACATACATCTTCATGTATGTGTGTCTAGTCTGTAGTCCCCTACTAAAACTACAGCGTCCGTATAGAAATCTATAGGAATTTGTATTTGCATGTTTTTATTTTCTTTTTCTTATTTTATTTTCTTATCGTATTACTTTTGCCGTCCCTTTCGTTCTTTTCGAAAAAAAAAATTTATATATATCTATATATATTTTATCTTTATTTCAGGTTTTGTAATATAATTTTATCGTACTCGAATAGGACTATAAGGTACTTGATAATCAAGGTATAGAGTCCAAGGAGTAGCTAGAAAAAGTATGTCTAATATGGTTCTGACCCTTAGTAACCTTTTAGAGATTGTCAAAACAAACTAGACTTGACTTTTCACTTCACATCTGGCTTACACCTCTAGGGTCTAGATTCAAAGCTTTCATATCGGGCTAATAGTCAACTAGAGTCCTGATGAACCATGCGGATCTGGTTCACTTGGTCTGAAAAAAATATATCATTAGAAAAGCGACCAGTGAATTCTAAGGTATAGCGGAAAGGGCTACCTATTAGCATGGTCTAGGACCTAATTATGTAAAAGTCATAACCTGTATGCCCTAATATGAGTGAAGCCTGGTCGATAGGGTTATGAGAATGATCCTATGGATGCAGAGTGAATCAAATATAAAGGCAACATGAGGATGGCTACCTAACTCATGAGAGCGTTGGCAGCGTGTCATGGGCATAGAGTGCAGCTGGCATGGTACAAGTTAGGAAGGGATATATAATTAGATCCAGAAAAAAATGAGACCGAAAAAAAAAAAAAAAAAAGAGAAAAGAAAAAAGAAATGGAAATAGTGTGAAAGCCGTCGTTATAAACAATGTGGGGAAACTGGAATATCACATATAAAGCCGAAAGGTATTAAGGTGAATATCCACAACTCCCACTAGCCTGTCTAGATTAGCTGGTTTTGACTCAGGTTCTAAGGTCGACTTTGACCGTTCTAGGAGATTGTTAGAATGATATGAATGTAGAGAACCAAACCCCAAGTTGTGTTTTGCCCAGACAGTACCGTGCACTCGAGCATAGTTGACCTTGATCTTTTCTAGCGGGAAACTAATAGTTAGAACCTAAAGTGCTTACTTCGAAAGCTGAAACTTGGGCTAGATGTCTTGTGAGTCTTGTGCCTTAGAAATTCTATTTTTGAGTACTTTTTAATTATTCTACGAAACCGATTTTTCTTATTTCTTATTTATATTTTTTTTTAAAAAAAAATGTTTGAATTTTGTGGGTAGATTCACTGCAAACTCTCACGAGACAAAACTCGTCCACTGGGGTAACCCAGGGGTTTAACGGCTTGTTGCACGTGCTAAGTGCAATCGCGATTCCTGCGAAAGTGAGTTCAGTTATTTTTATTTTTCTATTATTTTCGTAGTTTATTTTGGTTGCTTTCTCGAGGACTAGAAAGATTTAAGTTTGGGGGTGTGTTGAGCGTCCATTTGGTACGATTTAACCCTTCTTTATCATGCACATAGCGTCACTTTGCTACGTAAAACTTTCATAATACACGTAAACTGCATGAGTTTTTTTGCACCACTGCTTAGCAGATTTTCATACGAACACAGTGGCATATTGGTTCGCTCTCATACATTGCATACATAAAAAATACGGAGCCCGATAATCCAAATTATTCTTTTTATCGATAATCGCATTGGTATCTTACACTCGTCATTTCATGTGTGTTTCTCAGGGAATCGACCCGGTAAGCGATGCAGTCAGCTCAAGGGCATCATACTGAAGCGTTGGATACTCTCATGGTGACCCGATGAAGGATGCATAATATGTTTTGAAGCAGTTCTGAAGAACAATGGAGCAAAGACTAAGTACATGATTTGGCGGAGAATTGACTTCATCGGGCGGACGAAGACCCCCGGACATTCTACAGAGCTTAATGAGGCATGATGGTGACTTACAGATGTGGCACGGAGAACACCCGAACCTACCACCTTTTCTCTCTCCTCTATTTCTTTCTGCCCTTTCTTTTCTCTTTCCCATACGATTCCATCGCAACCATCCATCCATCTCGGTCCGACCCGATCACATTCGCCCCTTACAATACAATACCCATGCACGTTCAACATATTCCATCACAGCCTTTAGTGCATCAAGCCATCACAACCACCCTTTGAAACCCAAGCCCAGCAGCGCTTCATTGCAGCCCACCAACCCAACTCGATGATCTCATCCCGTGCATCAGCATACACCGATCCCACTTAATGCATGCAGCCTCCCCACCATCACAGCCGTCCGATGGCATGCAGGACCAGCAGCAACCGAACTTCTCTCTCCGGGATCTTCTCTCTAACTCAACCGATCGTTACTCTCTTTCTTTCCTTATTCTCTCTCTAGTCCGCACGTCTCTCTCGTCCCTCTTTCCTTATCAGCCCCGGATCCCAACCGAACACTACCGGACTTCTCTACCTCTCTTTCCTTAAACAGCCCGAAAGTCTCTCTCTCTCTCCCGTTTCTTTCTCACCTCTCAAATACATCACAGCCATCCAAGCCCATGCATGCACCCGTGCATGGCACATGCAGCCGTACGATCAGCACCAGCGGCTCAGCTCTCTCCTACCCGAGAAACCCATCACAACCGCCCAGTTCCGAGACTCTCTCTCTAAAGCCCAAACCGGAAACCCAGCTGTAGCTGAGTCCGATACTCTCTCCATCTTTCCTTATCTCTCTAACCCGACCCATGCAAATACGAACGCTCAACCAAGTCACAGCTCTCTCTTTTTCTCTCTCTATCCTATATAAGGGGGCTAGCTTTGGACGAACCGAGGAGAGGGGGGCTGCCATCTACTTTGATCTACAACCCACATCTTCCATCTACCACATATCAGAACACTCGCCACCATCTCCATCTTCATCACCACCGGAGCTTTAGACGACCGAACCCGTACCATCTTCGCCATCTACGCCGACGAAGCCGCACGTCGCAATCATCGCCGGGTTCGTCATCTTCAAAGGAGCATCCGCCATCAGCGCTCGTATGGCCATGCGAGGCTAACCACCCTATTCTAAGACCTGGATGAAGCCCTGTAGTCAGATCTAAACTCTGTTTTTATGTTATTTCTATATTTTCGTTCGTTCAAATAAAATAATGTGATCTTATTTATCTCATGAAAGCTTGATAGGAATTGCATACAGTAAGTCCGACTTATTCTCTGTATTATCAGGGTTTTATAGAAGTCGATTTCATAGTTTTATTCTTCGTTATTACGGAAAGTTTTACGGGGAATCATTACATAGTCTTGGCCAAGGTTCAAAATCTCCATTTCGGTGGAAATTTCGACCTTCTGGATATGGAAATATTTCGTGGAAATATTTCGACAGTGTGGAAATATTGCAATTTTGTAGAAATGGTGGAAATATTGATTTTTTGATGGAATTTTTTAATGAAACTCCGGATAGTCATAAACCAAGTATAGATACACACTTTGGAACACTCACATAATATGTGTACCCTATCAAGGGGTGTAGAGCTTCACATAACATGTATTCAATGTATTAAGTCTGTGAGTGTTGTACAATCTTATTTAGTTCGGTTTTGATATATATTTTTCAAATATTTTTTAATCCTTTTTTTGGATAAAAATATTTTTGAAATAAAGATTAGTTGATTGTTAAAATAATGTTTCAAACGATTTTGAAAGCGGACTTAAAACAAGAAAGTTATGCAAATTTGAAATTGTGCAAAAATTATGCTGAAATGTGAAACACTGTTTTTTTACTAAGTCTGAAAAAACGAGTTTTTATATAGAAAAGTTTTTATACATTCAAAATTTTCTAAGACGGACCATGGTTTTCTAGATGTACTCGTACTTCTACATCTTGTGGAATTTTTTGAGCTAAAGAGGAGTTGATTTAATCACTTTTCTCACCATGTAGATTTTATAAAAATCCATAAAAACTGTTTTCTCCTACTAAAATTGAAAGTTTACTTTTTGATTCCTTTGTTTTTTGATTTTTTTGATATTTTTATTGAAATCAAATGGGGGGGTATTTGCTTATTTACATATAATAACTTAAAGTAAATGGAGAAAATAAAAATTAAGTAAAACGACATTTACTTAAATGTTATTATATGTAAATAAGCTGCTGAGAACCAGGCCCCCCAGTCCCCTTTTATAACCAGTCAGTCACAGAATTTCGGATAAATTTTGCGAAATTTTTGCGAAATTTCGATAAAATATCGCGATATTTCGTGGCGATGGAAATATTTCGTGGAAATATCGCGATATTTCGTGGAGATGGTAATATTTCGTGGAAATATCGCGATATTTCGCGAAATTGCTCGATATTTTGACATTTTCAATTATGCTCGAGATTGCAGGTGATATTTCGTATCGGGGTTTCATTTTTCCGATATATTTCGCGATATTTCGCGAAATATATCGATTTTTTGTTCCATGGTCTTGGCTTTTGTTATCACTACGAATTTTACGGAGAATTACTCCATCTTATTCCTATGAAGCGAGAAAGATCGCTACATTAGTTCACCCTAATTGTGCTTCTTATTGAATATCTTCCGCGGGGATAGATTGACTTCGAATCTCCGTGAGAATCCTGGAAATCATATAAAAGTATAGTTTAGATCGCTACTTGTGCGGATTCTAGGGCTTAGAATATCGCATCCATATCTGAACTTCCACACTGCACCGCATTACATTAATTAGTTAATTTGCATGCTTTAATCTTGATTAGTTTATTTTTTCACAATCTCATAGAACCAAATCAACAACATTGCTCATTAAGTAACTTAGGTAGATAGATTAATAACCTTAGATTAGATAGTTTCCTCATTAGCAATCCCTGTGGGATCGACCTCGTAATACGTACCGCTCCTACAAAGCGATTTGTGCACTTGCGAGTTATAATTTAGATCAAATTAGCCCTTAATTTAGGATTAGTTTAGATCGCATCAATGACCGCGCATGTTCGTACTCTTTCCGGTACAACATACAATCGTTCACGCATGCATCAATTTTCTCATAACCCAGACCGAGATCTTTAATTGTCTTCTTCGCCTCGTAGAATGATTTCGGTACTGTCTCACCCATAGGAAAAGCCTCTTTCAGCAACTCTACCAACATATTAAATGACTTATTACTCCAACCATTGAGGCACTTCAAATGAAGAAGCTTTACAGTGAAAGAGAGTTTTGAAAACTTCTCACACCCCGGGTATAGAGGTTGTTCGGCATCTTTAAGCAATCTGTAGAACTTGTCCGCTTCGATATTGGGCTGATCACCTGACGGTGTTTCTGTGCCTATTCCACCTTGCAAATCATGTATCATACCCTGCATGTCATCGTCATCGTCTGTATTAATATTATCATCAGCGATCACTGTGTTTGAAGTTTCACCGTGAGCTGCCATGGGGACTGCATCTAGCTCCTCACCGTGCGAGAACCAACGGGTATAGGTAATGTCAATGCCACGCATTACCAGATCAACCTCACATTCCTCTCGAACCTTCCTAATCACCCTTCCGCAGTCTATACAGGGACACACAATTTTTCCATCAAGCGGTGCAAGACGCTCAAATGCAAAATCCAGAAATTTCCTGACTCCTTCTCTGTACTCTTGGCTCATGCGATTCGAATTACGCATCCAACTCTTATCGATCGAAGACATCTTCGTCTATCTGGCTATACAACACCTGACATATAATTTCAAATAATGTTATAAGAATGTTGAGGTGGATGTGCGGCAAAACTAGGAGGGATAGCGTGTCGAATGAGTATATTAGAGGAATTGTCGGAGTTGCACGAATTGAGAACATGATGATGGAGAACATATTAAGATTGTAAATGCATGTACAATAGAGAGTAGAGGTTACCCTAATAAAGACAAGGTCTAGGTTTATGTTGGAGGGTCAAGAAAGAGGAAGGGGAGACTTAACATTGAGGAACGGTGTTAAAAAAAAGATGTAAAGGCTTACATTGACAACAAAGATATCCAATAATAGGAATGACATGCAAAGAAGGTTTCATAAAGCCAACTCCATGTAAGTGGGACAAGACTTGACGGTATGTCTATAACTTAGACTTAAGGATGAACACCGGTTTCTAGGACGAGTTTCACAACTTGAATTCGGGAATGGGACCAAAAATTGATTTTGTTGGTTACCATGGCGGGAGCAAAGATTGCAGGATGTGTTTTAATCAGTAGGTATTTGGAATTTTAAGATCTTCATCTCAGTTAAATTGGACAATTGGACTCTTCATAGTTTCTGTTTTTTTTTTTTGTGTTGGTGTTTGTGTTTATGTGTATGTGTGTGTAATAAAGTGTATGATGTACATGATACTTCTGATCGTCCATGGGTCACCCATATTAGATTGCATTTTTTTCCAGGCCTAAAAGCAGGCTTGAGCTCGGTCAAGAGCTTGAATTCATAGAGTCTATGCCTGGCTATTTTCAATTTTGGTGGTCTGGCCTGGCAGGCTGAGCCGACTAAACTCCACTAATAGCTTAAAACTACTTGCAAATGAATGGTTATAGCATGATCCATGATGCTGTAGATAGGTCACTAACATCTGAAAATATGTGGCTTTAACTATTGCTGAAAATGTCTATACTTGTAGATTCTTGATCTTGCATGGAACAAAACAGACATTGAGCGGAAAGTGCATGGAACAATAGACAAATTTGCAGAAAGAGGACTTCGATCACTTGCTGTTGCCTACCAGGTAGATTTGCACATCATTTTTATTTCTTAAAATTAGGAGCTCACCGGGGGGAGGAGGAGGAGGAGGAGCTCGCCGGCGCGCACGAGAGGAGCTCACCGGAGTCCACAGGAGGAGGAGGAGGCGGAGCTCGCCGGCGCGCACGAGAGGGGAGGGGTGGCCGGCCGATCGGAGGGGGGGAGGGAGGCCGGGGAGGGGGGGAGGGTGGCCGGGGAGGGGGGGGGAGGCCGGGGAGGGGGGGATGGTGGCCGGGGAGGGGGGGAGATTGAGAGAGAGAGAGAGAGAGAGGGGCGGCCGGGAGAGATCGAAACAAAAGAGATCAAAGGGGATCTCGACTGTTTTATTTTATAACAAGGTTTTTACCGACGGACAGTTCGTCTGCCGTCGGTAAAACTAATATTTTTACCGACGGTAAATAATTATCCGTCGGTAAAACTCCACGATGAAACCACAAGTTCAATTTTTTCCAGAGGCTCGGTTTGGCACCCTGAGTTCCGTCGGGACATTTTACCGACGGAAACTTAATTACCGTTGGTATAGTGCCGACGGACATATAAATTCCGTCGGTATAATTAGTTATACCGACGGAACTTTAACGTCCGTCGGTAAATAGCACGACGAAACTCAACCTTCTAATTTTTTCCAGAGGCTCGGTTTTTACACTGAGTTTCGTCGGGACAATTTTACCGACGGACATTGTATTACCGTCGGTATATTGCCGACGGACATATTATGGCTGTCGGTAAAATTGGTTATACCGACGGAAATACAATTTCCGTCGGTACAATATCACGACGATGACATTTTGCCGACGGTGTATATGTAGCCGTCGGTATAAAGTATATTACCGACGGTAAATATGTATACCGTCGGTATAAATATGCAAACAAAATTTAAAAAATTGAAGTTATAATACCGACGGATATTATTGTAACCGTCGGTAAAAAGCGTATTATTACCGACGGTGATAATAATGTCCGTCGGTAAAGACCCTATTTCTTGTAGTGTGCCATGTGATGGTAGGAAGATCTATCCGCAAATAAAAAACAATGGCAAAGGAGAGAAAATGGGATTTCCAACCCACAATTCACTTAGTGAGCAAATGGACCTAAGCTTCTTGATACCTTGAATGAATCCACTTATGTACCAAATCCTGAATACCAAGATAACGGAACGAGCCATGAAGCTCAGGAGACTGAAATAAAGTGCAAAGAGATTCGGAGAATTAAATGCCCTCTCAAGGCTAAGATTTTTGTGCGGTTAGCCACCAAGGATAAGATTCTCACTAAGTTGAACCTTATAAAGAGAAGTCACCTTTCAATCTCAGACGTCACATGCGGGCTAGCGGACGAAACCGCAAATCATTTGCTGGTCCGATGCGACTTCTCGAGAGAGATCTGGAAGCTCTTTCACTCGAAGGTCAATGTCAAATCTCACCCGATCTCTCTAAACTCCCTGTAATGATATGCTAGGAAATTTGGCTGGAAAGGAATATGAGGATCTTCTAGAACAAGTTCGTCCCTATCGATAGGGCGATGGACTCGATCAGGGCGCAGATCACCTTTGGGCGACGCACCTGACCCCTTCTTCGAAGGCTTTTCTTTTTCAACTAATCTCCTGATCGATGTAACTTGTGCCCCTTTCCCTCCTTCCCTCCCTGCCCCTATATATTCCCTCTATTTATGTAATATACTGGTTGGGGTCTAGGCAAAACCCCCCCTCATTCACTAAGAGGGATTTCTCAAAATAATAATAATAATAATAATAATAAAGAAATAAAGTGCAAAGGTCTTTGGCATGTAGAAGGTAAGACACCACTGGCGGGGGAAATTTTCAGCACATCTTGCGTACCATACAACTGTAGGGTCCACGTACTGCGATTCACGAGATATGGGGTAGCGAGCCCCAGCACACGGGGGTAGTAGCCCCCAGCACTCAGAGCATGCTGATATGCTATGGGTGTAGTGGGCCCTGCAATTGTATGGTACGCAGGAGTAGCAAGTACCAATGAAGACTTACGATTGTTGATAACTTGATACGTTGCTCAGAGAGGTGACAATACCTCTGTAGTCATAGCCTCTATGTGTTCCACCCGTGAGAAGAGGAACAATCATCTGCATAGGAGAGGGAGGGGGCGGAGGCCACTGATGATTGTGGTTGTTTTGATCAATACATATGAGTCCTAGTGAATGTGGTGCTCTCTACCATTCCATCTTATTATATCTCCTTCATTTACTTTCCTTCTTGGGTGATTGTGAGGATTGACAAGATAAGGCGGTCTTTTCTTTGGTGGGGAGTCAGTAACACGGGGGGGAGGGGGGCCCTACAACCTTTTGCGCTGGGACCAGACTTGTCTCCCGAAAAACCTAGGTGGTATTGAGTGCTCGACCTCAGATGTTTCAACATCTCTACGCTGGGTAAATGGTGGTGGCGGTTACAACAAGACCCAACCAGTTCTTAGCGTGACATCCTGCTAGCGAAATACTTCAAGCGATTCTCCCCCATACAGTATAGGAGCAGAACATTAGGCCAGATTTCGCACTTCTGGCGGGGGGTCTTTAAGGTGAGAAATCTTTACAAGGAGGGAAGTATTATCACGTTGGGAGATAGGCGAAACATCAGATTCTGAGAGGATGCTTGGCTCGGAAACATACCATTGGGGAGTTTGTTCCCATCTCTCTTCACTCTGGTCCGACAACAGGGAGCATCCATTTGTTCATAGGCCAAGTTTCGTCAAGGAGGAGCTACGTTGCGAGTGAGATTCCTATCACCTTTGCCTCCGGGTGAGCGTCAGGAACTCAGAGATCTAACAATGCTGCTCTTGGCGGCAAGCTTTCGCCCGGTTGCTGATGGGATCAGATGGCGATGGACGGCCTCAAGAGTCTTCTAAGTGAGATCATTCTACAACAATCTTCTCCCCTCATCTCAACGCTTTCGACCATCAAGGGCCATTTGGAACATGAAAGACCCAGCGAAAATCCAGATCTTCTCCATACTGGCGGCTAGGAACAAGATCCTCACAAAGGTAAACCTATTGAAGTGGAAGCATATACAAGGGACAGAGTCACTTTGTACCTTTTGCAGTTCTGAAGAGGAGAATGCTTCTCATTTGTTGCTCGGTTGTCCTTTTGCAAAGCGGGTATGGGATCACTTCGAGGCGAAATGTGGTATCACCTCACATCCGAGAAGTCTGAAGGCACTGCAGAGTACATGGCTCAGGAGACAAATTCCCAAGAAGATCCGACCGCCTTGGGATATTTTTGTAATGGGGATTATTTGGGTACTCTGGCTGGAGAGGAACAACCACATTTCAATGACAAGAATACGGGGGTAGATGAGCTGTGTAAATAGGTGATCTCGATCTTCAAGCTTTGGATTATTCCATGGGCAACGAAGTTTAGTATTGAGGCTACTACCTTTTGTAAAAAACTAGTTTCTTGAGTTATTAATAAAACTGAACGGGGGCTGTCTAACCCTCCCTCCTATCAAAGGGGTTCTCAAAAAATACATATGAGTTGATGGTCATTAAAACCGACAAAATTTAAATAAATTACACTTTTACCCCCCAAGTTTAGCCCAAAATCAGTTAACCCCCTATAGTTAATAAACTACATATTGCCCCCCTTCAATTCAGTTTTGATTAGATAGAAATTATAAAAAGAGGAAATTTGGTAGTCTTGATAGAAGGGGATGGTATTGTGCTACCATTGAAGACTATAGGGAGTGATTTGGAACAAAAAAACTTGAAGGGGGTTAAGTGAGTTTTGGGATAAACTTGAAAGGGGTAAAGTGTAATTTGCCCTTAATAACATTATCTTTAAATGTTAAAACATCAAAATATAAAGAAAATATTGTTAAAATACGCCTTTTTTATATATGTTATTTTTGTAATTTACAGACAACATAAAGTGTGATTTCATGTTAGGAAGAGTTAGAAAAGATTTTTTACAAAAATAAAAAGGGGTAATGTGCCTAAGGTCCCTGACAGTAGATTAGTGGGAGTGAAAAGGATGAGCAATAGATCGGTTTAGCCTATGGCCCCTAAAAACATATCGGTTTCGGTGAAAAGGGTTGCCTAATGTCCAACACGCCCTCACCCCTGTCCGTCCCTTTCTTCATGTTTTTTTCAAGCAGCGGCGACAGAGGCGGGCGCAACCAGCAGAGGTTGCAACGGCGACGGTAGCGGGTGCGACCAATAGCCAACTTGAGGTGTAGCTGCTCGACGACAGCCAGAGACGAGAAGGAATTTGGTTCGGTCTAGGTATAGGGTTTATCCAATGGCCTATAGCTGGTTCGGTTTAGGTCTAGTTGTAGAATAGAGTAACATGAAGCCTAAATTCAAAATACACTGAGGGGTATTTTCGTCCATTTTACTGATGTTTCAGGACCTCTCCCAAGTCCCCAAAATAGGAATAAAAGAAAAAGTAATAAAGAAAAAGGAAAAGAAAAGAAAAGTAAAAAAAAAAAGAAAGTAGGTTCTTTAGAACCCTGGGACCCATTTGCACACGGGTTTATTCAGTTGACCTGGTAAACGGGTCAAATCGGATTATAATTATAAACCCAAATCCGACCCGTTTAATAAACGGGCTAGTCGGATCAACCTGTTTATGACACGAACCCGTTTATGTCAAACCCAAACAGATAGCCACTCCTAATCTCAACCCTTTGCCCCCGGATTTTGTATATCCTTGGGAGATGGATCCCATAGCTTCCGTTGTCGATGGAGTCAAAGGGTTCGAGGGCGAGGACTTTGTGAAGGACGTGTTTCATAGGCACTCTAGTTCCATCCATGACAACTAGGGATGGCAACCGGTCGGGTTTGGGGCGGGTCGGCCTATCTCAAACCCGTCCCATTATATTTTATCCTGTTCCATACTTGTCCCAAACCTTCGTTGGGTTTTGAGGGCAATTTTCAAACCCATCCCAATTAGCATTGAAAAAATCCGTGCCCGCCCGGGCCGTTCTCTATAAAAACTACATATTTAATTTATTGGGCCCACTTAATCGTAGCTCTACATAGCAAATGTTCCTCCTATATTACGATCACGCTGTTATAAGCACAAGTCAACTTATTATGGGGTCGTTTGGTTGCTATGCAAATGATGTGCGTACATCTGCTTATATATGTGACATGTACAGTTAAAATTTCATGTGTTTAGGTAAAATTTTATTTGCACAGTTTTATGTATAAAAGTTGTACAAATTAAGCAAGTGTGTATTTATTTACACACATCGCGCCATATTAACCAAACAACCCTAAACTGTTTGCACATGTGTTTTCAGAATCACAGACTAAAAACACAGGAACCAAACAACTCTTGATAAGTTATATACCCGGGTTGGGTCGGGACGGTTGGAGTAAAACCCAAACTTGATCGGGTTTCAAATTCATATCCCAAACCTGTCCCAAACCCGTTTTTCAGCATCCCAAGCCCGTCTTAATAGGGTCGGTTCGAATCGGGTAACCCGGTAAACCTGAATAATTGCCATCCCTAATGACAACTCTCTCTCTCTCTCTCTCTCTCTCTCTCTCTCTCTCTCTCTCTCTCTCTCTCTCTCTCTCTCTCTCTCTCTCTCTCTCTCTCTCTCTCTCTCTCTCTCTCTCTCTCGTGTAGTTCTGAGGTAGGTGATTCCCTCATCTCTCTCTAATTCAGTTAACCAATTGGCTTAAGTGAGCAAATGGACCAAAGCTTGTTGATCCTTGAATGTATCCCCTTACCCAAATTTTGAATACCAAGATAATGAAACGAGCCATGAAGCTCAGGTGACTAAAATAAATGATGACGGTTTTGGTATGTGGAAGGTAAGACGCCACTAGCGAGCACCAATGAATACTTACGATTGTTGATATACTGCCCGTACAAGTGACAATACCTCTGTAGTCATCGCCTCTGCACGTTGCACCCGTGAGTCAGAAGAGGAGACAATCATCCGCATACGAGAGGGAGGCCACTGATGATTGTGGTCATTTTGATCAATACATGAGTCCATGATCATTGCAAAATTTAAATAAAATAGGATTTTAATAAATTACATTTTATCCCCCTGAAGTTTAGCCTAAAATCACTTAATGCCCTATAGTTAATAAACTACAACTTCGATCTTGCCCCCTTCGATTCAGTTTTGATTTGATAAAAATTACCAAAAGAGGGACTTTGGTAGTTGACAAAAGGAGATATTGTACTACCATTAAAAACTAAAGGGACCGATTTAGAACAATTTGAAGGGGGGTTAAGTGAATTTTGGGATAAACTTGAAGGAGGTAAAGTGTAGTTTACCCTTAATAACAATATCTTTATATGTACAAACCTCAAAATATAAAGATAATATTATTAAAATACTATTTTTTTGAAAATAGATCTTTTTTTTGGTAATTTAGAGACGACATAAAAGTATGATTTTGTTAGGAAGAGTTAGAAAAGATTTTTGGCAAAAATCCATCTAAAAATGGGTAGTATGTCTTAGGCCTCTAACAATAGATCAATGGGATGAAAAGGTCATGCAACAGATCGATTTAGCTTAAGGATAATAATAACATGTTAGTTTCGATGAAAATGACTACCAAATGTCCAAAACACCCTTATCCTTGTCCTCTCCTTTCTCTAATTTTTTTTGAGCAGGGGTGGTGGAGACAATTATGAGCAACAGAGGCAGCGGTGGCAGCGGGCATGACCAGCAGCCAACTCGAGATGCCTCTCACTAAGTCTCAAAATAGAAATAAAAAGAAAAGTAATAAAGAAAAAGTAAAAAAAAAAAAAAAAAAGATAGGTTCTTTCTTTAGAACCCTTAGCTTCAAACCCGAGCAACATATTATACCGCCATTTGTTCGGGGTAACAGCAGAGCAAAACCCTCCCCTCTCCAAAATCTCGGGAGCTTCATGTAGCTCTGCTAGGGTTTTGAGGCTCCCTCTCCACTCCCTCACTCCATCTTCTGTTCATTCCCTCGTTCGATCTTCGGAGATGGATCCCGTAGCTTCCGCTGTCGAAGGAATCAAAGGGTTCGCGACGTCGAGCGTGGGCTTTGTGAAGGGCGCGTTTCAGAGGCACTCCAGTTCCACCCTTAACAACCCTGTAAATCTCTCTCTCTCTCTCTCTCTCTCTCTCTCTCTCTCTCTCTCTCTTATATGGGTGTAGTTCTGTTTACTAATTGCTTATTGCCCTCAAAGTGCTTGATGATAATTCACATTGAAAGTATGGATTTTGTTTTTCCATGTCCATAGTTGAATCACCGACCCGTTGCCTATCATTTGGACGAGCGATGATCATGCGCCTAGCCTCAGCCTGCCCTCGGGCATCGAAGTGCATTACGGTGAAGTATTCAGCCTTTCAGTTGCTTGATGAAATCCACGACCTTTATGTAATGATGGGTTTCTTTGACTGAGCCTCTTCTATTCCACGGAGATGCCGTAGTCCTGTCAAAATGGGCTTTCGATCTGCAGAGAGGTCAGAAAGATTTGGCACCGATTAATTAGAAGGTGGAAGAGTCAGAAAGTTAGGCATTTGGAGTTTGTTAGTGTTATCACAATTAGGAAAGTTGATGAGTTAGGATTTGGTATAGGAGCACGGGCTTAAGTGTCGTCTGACATGCCTGTATGGTTCGGGTTCTAGCATGGTACACCTATCTTACGATACATGTTGATGCAAGGCACACACACTAGCATGGAATGGAGTAAGACGATCCGCTGGTAGACAGGTGCTATATAGGTTTTATGCCAAAAGATGCTGAATATTTCCAGCATTTTGACATCTATGTTACTTATAATTGCTTTCTAGTGATTATTAGACATGTTTTGGTTATCAAACATAAGATTTTATGCTCGTATAAAAATTTAGCATCCTAGATGCACGTATAACTTTGCGTTGATTTTTAATTAACATGCTATCAATATACTTAAGATATATCCAACATCTAAACTAATATGGTGAAGTAGAAGTACAAATTGATCATTTAACAAACAATGATGAGTAATAAAACGCTTACGCGAAGGCAACAAAATATATCAAATAAACATGTTATTGTATACATCAAACTCCAAGTCCCACATGAAAAGTTTAACATAAATATCAAATGAATATTAAATGTGGTACCTTAAGCCAACCACATGTGCTAAAACTTTTTGTCCTCCCTTTTTGTTGTCTATTAGAGAATTATATTGGTAATTTGTGTTAGTTAGCGTGTTAAGCACTGAAATTCTCTTAATACTGCACTACATGTGTATAGGACAATTGTATCATCTTAGGAATAAGTTCCACTGTCAATAGCTTCCATTGGTCCTTAAATGGAGAGGAGATATTTTTTTTATTTACAACCCATATCCCTCGCATTCTGTGCATAAAAATAATCAACAAAAAAAATCCTTTGAAGGCCCTTGATTGCAAATGTTGATGGATATGATGGTTGAGACATTGGGTTGCTGAATATCTTATGTTACCGCATTGTGGGGTCTCGTCTTTGTTAGTTTATGTGTTCAAGCCACTTTGTGAGAAATTATATGTAATTTTGTTTTGCTGGTCGTGATCGCGTTCACATTCCCAAAGATTAGTCAAGTGTATCCCAACGAAGTCAAAGTACACCTGAAGACTCGGCAGACTGGTAGGTTCATCATACGCTCTAGATGCTCACTCGAGAGGCGTGTGATGGGTCAGATTTGTTGAGATAGCTAAGGTTTCTCGATCGTATCGAATTGTAAGATTTCATCATTTTTATTGTATCACACTTTTCAAGGATTCAACATGTTTTTAAAATATATATATTTTGCAATTAAACCGACCATCCAATCCGCTTCTCTCAGCCACTCTATCTTGATACTGGGTACCAATCCCAACGGGTTATCCAAAGCCAGTAGATCCAGATAGAGAAGAAGAAGAGCAGCGGATTAGGCAGAATCACTTCTCATTAATGATCTTCAACGTCCTTACAGAGAATCTCGTCAAAGAGAGAAAATACACCCAGGGGACTCAAAAAAACAAAAATTTGAATTACAATGAAGAGCATGAGAAGCTAAGAAGTCCGTGGCTTGATTGTAGTCTCTACTCACATAACATATCTCACAAAAAGCAAACAGCTGGGATAGTCTCCTGCATTCCATAATTATTGTATGGATTTTCCAAGGAGGAGGGGTGTCCTTCAACATGAGTGTGATAACTGAGAGGTTATCTGATGCGGGAGCAGATTCGACAAGCACGCGTTTCGAGGCTTGAATAAGAATAATATCATTATTTTCAGATTTAATAATTCTTGAAAAAAGTATTTTCGGAATAAAATATAAAATTCGGAATAAAATAATTATTTTATTCCGAAATTATTATTTTAATCCGAAAATATGTTATTTTCGGATTTATTAAATATGGTAGTTTTAAAAATATCTTTTAGGAAAGATTTGGATAGATTTAGGTATTTTAAATTTAGTAGTAGTTATCTTTATTTATGGATAATTTTAAAGATAGGGATATGATGGATTAGGAAGTTAATTAGGTGAGATCTTTATCTCATCAGTGATTATCATCTTTATCTTTATTTTAGGAAGTTGTTATTTTGTTATTCTGTTAAATCATATGAGCTTATCTCTTATGATCTTATCTGTTAGAGTTTTTTTTTTATTATTTATTTAAAGGCCATGAAGCCCCCCATTGTAATATTATTGATTGAATGATGAATGAAAAAAATGGCAATTATTTGCTTTGATTCCTGTGAGAGGTTTCGTATTGCGTTCCTGAGAGAGGATCGAAGAGCGAGAGGCTCGCCGGCGTGAGGTCGGATTACCGTCGGTGCGAGGCCGACAACCCCCTTCACCCTTCCATCCCCTCCCCTACGCTATCGCCACGATCGTCCTACGTCATTATCGCCCTCCATTTTAAAAATAAATTTCAGTTTAGTGTTTCTTTTTTGAAAAATAAAATATTAATTTATTCTCTAAAAATGATTTTGTGTTCGTCGAAGTCTTGGTCAAGAGGTGTCAACAGATTCAACACTTAGAAAATTCTAAGTGTTGAGGGACCACACTAGATATTCGAACAACTGTTCGGACGCTGGTGGTTAGATGTCCGAATAGCTGTTTGGATGCCTAGTAAGCAGTTCAAACTTCTATTGTTTGTTCAAAAGTCTTAGGTCGTTTTGTGCTGGGCGTCCGAACATCTATTCAGACTGCTTCAGCACACTCAGGAGTTTCCTTAGTCCGGGGTTTGAGGCAACTGTTCGAACCGTTTGGTTAAATCGTCCGAACAACTATGTACAGTGCGGGCTAAACCATCTCCACGACGGATTTGGCTTGTGGGATTGGGTCTAATAGCTTCCAAAAGAGACTAATATGAGCTTGGATCAGTTGGTGTTAACCTTAGGTATAAAATCCCTCTTCCCCCTTTGGTGGGGTATGGAATCTTAGAGGAAAAGAGGAGAGGAGGCTTTGCTTGGAGCTCAAAAACCTTGGATTTCATCTCCTTTTTCCTCCCTTCAAGCGATTCTTGCAAGGTTTGATTCCTTAGGCTTGTAGGTTGCTGCCATCATTGTTAGATTCGATTTCATCGATTGTTTGTTTGTGATTTCCATCGATTTTATCGATTTCCCTTTGTGCAAGCTTTTGATTTGATTTGGTTTGGATCCCTCTCATCCTACCCTTGCAAATCCATGCTTAAATATAAAGTGGGTAATATAATTCTATCATTAACTTCAAGCTTGTGTAACTTTTTTTAAATTATTTCTAAACCATACTTAAATGTTCATAATAAATAAGCAATATAATTTTGATCTAAGGGCAAGGCATAAAGTGGAATTGCATATATTCCAAATATAAACCCTAACATATAAACAAAGTGATCACTTCCTTTTGAGGATAGCTAAGCATCAATTAATTTAAAGGAAATTTATACTTCCACTTATGATTTTTATGTCTTAATTGAGAAAGAATTGGAGAATTTTTTGAAGTATTTGTTCTTATTATTTTTTTCATTTCTCCAAAGATTTGTCCATTGAATTTCTATCTAACAAAATTAACCTGATTTGCGAATCCAACGCCGATGCCGAGAAGGATGTGTTCGAGGTTCTTATCAAATGTGTTGACGGCAGCATCGATGAAAAATGTGATCCCCCCACTGAACATGGGCCACTTGCACTCAAAAACCTCGGTTATCGTTGAGGCGACCAAGCAGGATAGGAGGGCTGCCAAGTATAGCGATGAGGTGAAGAGCGTCAGCTTTTGGCTGTCGAACTTGTATTACTGGTTTGTGCTTACATTCTTTTGCTGCTGTCGGTGCACAGTCGGGAAGAACTTCTCTAAGAACGAGTCCATCGATGTCACACCCCCTAACAATAACAACAAAAATATATCTGTAAGTTTTTGATCGGAAGAACTCAAACAAAACGATAGATCGATCTAGAAGAGAAAAGTTTAATGGCCAGAGATTCCAAGATTATAGCCGAAGATGTGGCCACCGATGGAGGAAACGAGGCAAGACGAAGAGGGTCATCTTTCCAGGGTACACCTTCCCTCCGCTCGTGTTTATGATCACCCCGCCCGTCATTGTTGTAGGTCTCAGGGGCACTCTTCCTCCGTCCTCTTTCACTAGAGAAGAAAACAAAAACCCTAACCCTAACCTTAATACGAGAGGGATGGGAGTGGAGAGGGGGAGAGTTTGGAATTAGAGTCTGTATTTATAGAGCAGCTGGGAGAGGATGACGTAGCGTTTATTAGATGGACAGTAATATGATATGTTTGAAAAAGTACTAAGTAACGTATTAGATTGGATAAACGTCCGGATCAAGAAATCTGCAACTGCCCAACTCCAACTCGCCATCAAGTCCGCATGAACCAGATGATGAAGTGGGGAATCATCACGAGTGAATCCATCTTGTCCATTTTCGTGTTGCTTTCTTTGGTGACATCCATTGTAAGTTTCAAAGTAACGTTCTCAGCTGCTATGCAATTCTTGCTGTGCGTTTCCTTGGCCAAAGCATCTTCCAACACAAAAATTTTCGGACACATCTCCTCATGATCAGCTCTTAAGTCAGAAATCAATTCACCATCTTCTGCAATCAGGATCCCCAAGTATTTGAAAGGAAGGTTGCCTATATTACATTTCATAAGTTGAGAGAAGATGCTCCCCCTCTCTTCATTCTGACCTAAATAGTAGAGAGCTTTTATTAAAATCGATCTTGAAGCCCAAGCAGAGTTCAAAGGAATGAATAATGATCTTCAAAGTGACTAATTGTGCTGAATCTGCTTCACGGAAGAGGAGTGTATCATCAATGAAATGAAGATTGAAAATCTTATTATTTGAATGTGCAATACCTTTAATCAAATTAAGGGAGGAGGCTCTTTTGATGACTGCATCAAAAATATCAACAACGTGAATAAACAAGAATGGGGACAACCCATTTAAAGTGGTTCTCACTATTGTTGTTGATAAGACAAACCGCACTTCGAGGAGGTTCGATACATACTAGCACAATAGGATACTTATGCATGGGCATGTGCCATGTTAAATAGACTGCGACACAGTACTATCATAAAATACGATACATACTGGCACTTGACGCATCGATGCAAATATTTGGTGTCAATGCCCAGATGCCATGTTTAGTGTGAGTGCATCAAGCTTGAAGGAGTATCTAAGTATCATAGTACATAATCACTTTAAAAATAAGATTCCAAACATGTGTTAAAATTTAAGTTTACCAATTACCATATTAGGATTAAAATCTATCCTACACAAAATACGAGTTCTAGACCTTGTTTTTTGAATTACGTACACTTCCCTAATTTTATGAGATAAAGATGTATAATTTAGGATTTCTAGACCAATTGCGATACTTCAAAAAACTCAAAGTTCTCTTTTAATAATTTCGGATGTACAAGGAAAACATAACAAATGTAGACCTTGATTCTAAGTCTTTTGCACGCATCCATTCTAGATCAAAATTTTGTGACCATACTTTCAACAATTGCGTGGCAAGTTGATTTGTTGACCTAAAGTCATCTAAATGCTATCATGTTGTTGCTTGTGAGACTCCTATCCCTACATGAAAGTTAGCACTTTTAGAAGCGAAAAAAGTATGGTCATGTTGGAAGATTCATGTACTATTACTAACCAAATGTTTTTGGATCCCCATATTTTTAAGGTCCCAGAGTTGGGCGGATATTGTTACCTTTGTTTGGCTCAACTACTTATCTATCTTTTCTAAAATCCTCTAGATAATGCATGCTGATTCTATACAAATCAATCCAACAGTATTGCAAACCAAATTTCAAACCTTGTACCTTATATTCTTTTTCTGATTTGAACTCACAAGATTGCTAAACATATCTAAGAAGCATAAATGCGCTTGTGAAGCACTAATAATATTTTTTACGATAGACTGGCGGCCTATAATCCTGTGCATTTATTTTTGATAGATCAATTATGTTTAAAAGACTTGCTTATTTTAGTGCCTAATTATGCCTTTTTCTGATGTCGTCCTCGATAGATGGTTACAACATATATGTGTTTTGTTACTTGATAACTGTATATTGTAAAAACCAAACTTTTTTTATAGTTTGATTTGTACAAACACATGTACATATACATTCAGGAATGATATCCATATAAAATCATAGAACCCATAGGTATAGAAAAACGCATGCATATAAGTCCACAAACATGTACAAAACCCACATTGATGTCCAGCACTAAGACTCCTACACTATCCATGCAACATAGAAAAGACTTTAAGATTCAATTAATGACTAGAAGTGTTCTTCAGCATATTTGAACACCAAGGTGTTCATCGTCGTTGTGCACATAACTGTAGATTTATTATAGGATAATCTTTTTTCCACTATCTATGTCAGAATGTCTTGTAAGGGCAATGGTGTTCTTTTACGGTTATTGTTAACTGATCTGATGCAGGAGGAATCAAAGAGATAGAGCTATGATACCAAACTGATGCAGATAAGGAAAGGGCTTAGTCGGATTTAGTATTTTGATGTGATTGGAAAATTTTCATAATAGAGAGATCAAATACGAAATTGATAGGAAATTAATATGAAAGTGGTCAAGGTGAACTGAAGTTGATTGAAGAAATCTTATTTACCAAAGGAATGGGGGGTCTAAAAGGGTTTCATGATCTGACAAGCTTTATGAAGGAAATTGAAAAGTATGTGTGTGTTGGAATTGAAAAATTTTAACTTAATATATGGAGGAAGGTTGATATGGGGTTTATTGGTGGTTATAGGCTTAAAGATTGTTATATCTAATGACAAAAGTAAATTAGGATGCCTAATTTAAACTATAGATACGAAAATCTCAAGACAAACATCAAATAATACAATGATAAAGTATTGGAAGAGTCTGCTTTTAATGTGCATTAAGGCATCACACCTCGGAATCAGGTCATCTCACCAATACTATCTTAACAAGAGAATGCAACAAATAAGAGAGAAATTCTGTGTTTTTTTGCTTGATGAATTATGGTGATCGTATTCTCTATCTCCAATACAAAAATCCCCTCAACTGTAGCTACTACTCCTTCACCAATAAGTACTAGCACTCTTTACTGATAAGAATTCGTACTCCCTCCCCAATAAGTATCAATACTCTCTCGATTATTGAATATAGTAGGATTCTTTTAAACATTCCCCTACTAGAATTTGGCTCCTAAACTCACTTTAAAATATGACCTGAAAAATACTCGAAAAAATTAAGAATGTAAAACAACTTTAGCTATTTGCTCAACCCGATGACTTAAGAAGTTGTTCTTCATTATTTTGGGATGATGCAAGACAATTTAATAGAGGACGACTAGGATGCTATGAGATGCAAGCAAATATAAGACCAACCAACCTAAAACCTATATGCAATGATACAATCAAGAAATAGCCCTAAAGCTAATGTAATTATATGCTTTGCAATGATATGATTTACTGAAATTAAATTTTAATATGCAAGTAGTGCAGAATATAACTCCTGCTTAAGATATTCAACAAAATTTCAAGACATTATAATCGAAAATAGACCAAGATTAGAAAGATTCCCCTTCGAAGATCCTCGAGTGGCTTGGTTGAATGGATGTTCGTCGCAAAGGCCACCAAGCTCCTCATTGTACTTCGTACCATGCTCGGGGATGCCACAACACAAATTTGTCGTTGAATAGCTTGTAGGTCAACTTCGAAGCCTTCTCGCACTGTGCATATTTTAACGACAACAAGCAGTATATTAGGAGGGTTTCATTTAGGTCCCATGATCTGATTGGGGAAAAATTTGGAGGGTAGGTCTATGAATGAGGGATCTATGATTCAAATTTGGGTTAATTAGGATAAGGGAATATAGGGTTTCTAGTTTTTATTTTCAAATCTGGACTGTATGTCCAGATTTGACGTTTGGCTTCAATTGAGGTTCAATTCGGGCGTAGGAACTGTGGCTTTTGGTATTGCAAGATGGTGGGATGGTAGGGGAAGCTATAAGATCGAATGTTGTGGAATTCGGAGATGGTTTGAAGGGTTTGCGATAATTTTAGTTATAGCTAAGAGGTTTTCTGATTCGGGTGATGGATGGCGATGAAAGCTAAAGGTATGCGGAAGGTTGATGTTGAGGATAATGGGTAATGACTTAGGGATGATGGATTATGATAGGGGAGAAAGGATTGTTGAAGATGATGATAAGGAGGCCTCACACACCACCAGACTCGCTCCGGGTCTACGAATTCAAAACTTCAAGAACGCTATGAAGATGAAGAATAAATTAAGCAAGCAACTTTCTTTATTAATCCAATACCATAACATAGATTAAACCAAACCTTAATACATGATCCCAATATATTGAAGAGAGGGAGAGAGAAGCGAGAGCAAAGGTAGAAGTATGAGAGGATGGACGACGGGGTGGGGGTAATGCCGTATGAAACAGATTTCGTACGGGATTAGTGCATTGGCTCCTCTTTTGGGTCCCCAAATAAAAATCCGACTTAAATCAGTTAATGTAGGGTACCTATAGCAAAAGCCTAATAACCCATTACATTTAAATAAAACCCATAACTAATGAAAGATCCATCAAACGAGGTCTGAATCCGGACCTGTCTGAAGCAAACTGAAACTTTGATCATTCTCTGCGACGCCTCTGCTGATAAGTCCTATATGAAATAGAATTACTAGTTGAAGTAGAAACTATAATCATCAATCTTATAAGCCTATAAGTAGAAATCCTAATCATATATATATATATATATATATATATATAAAGAGAGAGAGAGAGAGGGCTATTACGATGCAGC